>OVBE01010795.1:0-14681 GCA_900406425.1 Iberis pinnata
CCAGCTCGCGGCCCATTAGGTTAAAGTTATGTAATTAGGGTTTTAAGCATGTATTTTAACTATAAATACTCATGTAATCATTCTTAAACAAGATATGAAATTCTTCAGAGCTTTTACCCACATAATCTAAGACCTAAACCTAATTTTAATTCTTGATTCAACAGGTACGTAGGCAACTTTTCGACAGAAGAGTGCGACTGTCCCCCTCTCTAAAAAAGGCGGGCGGGGGGCGAGTGGGTACGTATATGTATACTCGTATACTCCCATATTTTAAAATATCCGCATTATATTCGTGTACTTGATATTTTAAAAACTTTTCCGCAATAAGAAAATCGCATTTTAACGAAACAATTTTTTGCACCTTCTTACGATTCATTTAAAAACGCCCAAGTAAAAATAACTCGGACTGCCTTTGTGCGACATTTTACGAAACAACTATTGTAAAAAAAACTCAAAAAAGTTTACGAAATAACTTTCGCAAAATTAAAGTCGGAAACATTTTACATAACAACTTTCGTAAAAGTAAACTCGATAACATTTTGCGGAAAACATTTTGTAGCATCAACAATATTTTACGATACAACTTTCATAAAATCAATAACGCTTACGAAACGACTCTCAGTAACAAAAGACAAATCAAGTAAACTTCCAAACAGAAATGTCAGTTCTGACTGTGAACTTCCGCAAACAGACCAAAACGTTTTTCTACCGAAAGGTTATAACAAAACTTGTACATCATCGCTAAAACATCTTCAAGCCCTTAAACATTTCGAGCATGAAATGCGGCGTATTAAAGAAAAATCAATCTTCAGCATCGTAAGACATCGCAAATGCTGAATAACAATTTTTTGACAAAGATACCTTCCTCGATGAAAACAACATCTTGGAAGAGAAACAATCATACACACTAGCATCTTCTCAAACGCACATCCTTCGGGAAAACTCAATACGGTAGCACCTACCGTCGAGTTTTTTACTGATCACAACAAAGTTCCGAACTCACACGAATGCAGTCTACAAAGACTTCAAAACCAAAACGAGCAAACACTCGCTCCTCTACCAAACCCGTCGATTGGCCCCCGACGGACAAACAACTCACCCAACCTTTCGTAAGATCGACTCTCAGACACCCGAAACAAGCGTAAACAGCGCTATAAAAACCAATTCTCTGGTCAGCACTTCCAAACGGGTTAGAAATTGTCTTTGGAGAGATGCTCGGTTCTTGATCGATGCGAATCTAGCGCATATTCCAATATCAAAACAGAATCAGGTTGAAATCATAACAGGATACATAAGCCGGAATAGTCACCGCACGCCTTAAAACCAAGAGTAAACCTAGGTCTTGCCCTAAACCCAACACACTGATCTCTAACATCTCTAGAAATAGTATTAAAAACTAATACAAGATCCTTAAACATGTCTCGTCGCTCAAACACGCATATCCACATAACTCGAAAATTAAATTTTCTGAAAAACTTGCACCCAAAGCAGATAAGTTAAACGTAGCAACAAACCAGAGAATGGAATACGAATTGACTACTCGTAATTTTGTCTCAACAATTATACGACAAATTTATACAACATAATCCATTTTACAAAAGCGACAAGGAAACTGGGATTTCGAGCCACATGCGGCCAATACCGACAAATTGAAACGGCCACACTCGGACAAAATCATAACCTAAACAGGGAACATACTCCCTTTATACATAAACTTGCGTTCCTTATGAGTCACACTGAAAGAAGCCAGAACACGACTGTCGCGTCTTCATCACCACAAGTAGCGGTCCTGACTTCTTCCGAAACAGAGGAAATGAGGATCATAGCCCAACGCTCCTAAGTCCTCTCTTTGATCGAAGAGAAGGAAGACTACATTTTCACACATCTTCATACAACTTGGAATCTTCGGGATGTTCGACACGCCACAAGGCATCCACGAAACCACGACACTTATGATGCTCCTCCAAGGACCTGTACACTTTCTTAAACTAATCGTTTTGTCCAGTCTAGTCATACACGACAAAGTCTAGTCTCCCAGAACAAAATCTAGTCGCCCACGACGAAGTCTGGTCCTCCACGATGAAGGCTGGTCGCCCATGACGAAGTGTGACCATCCACAACGAAGTCTAGTCACCCATGATGAAGTCTCGTCATCCACGATGAAGTCTGGTAACCCATGACGACAAAGTCTAATAACCCACGACGATGTATAGTCGCCCAAAACAAAGTCTAGTCACCCACGACGAAGTCGGTCGCTCACGATAAAGTCTGGCTGCCCACGATAAAGTCCGGCCGCCCACGATAAAGTCTGGCCGCCCACGATAAAGTCTGGCCGCCCACGAAAAAGTCTGGTCGCTCACGATGAAGTCTAGTCGCCCATGACAAAGTCTAGTCGCCTACAACAAAGTCTAGTCGCCCGCAATAAAGCTTCAGAAGAACACTTTAATGATTCTTACGAGCTGGGGGGCTAACTGTTGGTGTCTGAATCGGTCACGACAAAATCTATGTCTAAAAAACATCGTTGAAGTAATCACACGATCCGAACATCAAACATATGTGAATCATAAACGAACGTTTACTTCAGACGTACCCAAAGCTGTTTTGCCAAAGTGTTTGTTATCTGTCAAATCTCTCGTAAGAGAGCCAAGCTTCATCTTAAAGATTCAGCATAAAATTTCGGGTCTATCATCATAATTTAATTTCCTTTTTGAAGATATTTAGAGATTTCAAGTCACCTAGGATTACACGTGAATATGATGAACAAATCTAGAAAATCGAAATGCTTACATGTAGCCATGGCACCGTAATATTTTCCTGCATATACCTAAGACCACCAACAAATGTATACAGAAGCAACATTCTTGTTCTTTTTTCACTCATATCAATACACCCTGAATCGAAATGATCTTTAAATGATTGATAATTTTCGAAAGTCTATCTATCTCTCTATAATATATATGCAAACTATTTCAAATCATGAGTTAAGATGAACGTTTACCTAGTCTCCCGTTAAGAAAACCACCATCTCTAAAGTAGCGCGCTCGGTATAAATGGGCAAGTAAGGAGTTTGGACGATTTAAAATTTTCCATGCCTGGTTTGCCAACAAGGATTGGTTGAATCGACCAAGGCTACGAAATTTTGTTCCCCCTTGGTGTTTTAGCTGTTGTAAATTCGACCATGATAACCATGAAATCCGTCGAGAATCAGGCATACTACCAAACCAAAAACTGGCCATAAGAGTATCTAACTACTTACAGAGAGTGATTGGAAGACGAAAAAAATTCATAGAGTAAACCGGCATAGCCATAGCCACAATCTTTAGTAGGACCTCACGCCCAGTTAGAGAGAGAGAGAAATACCTACATTGACAACCGGAGATGTGTTTCTTCACATTTTCGATAATATAAGATAATAACTTTGTCTTCTTCCGACCAAACTATTCCGATAATCCTACATAACGCCCTATTCCACCTACCTTAGCTATACCTAGAATCCGTTGTATGCTTGTACGTGTATGTTCAAATACTTTTTCGCCAAAACATATTGTGGAGTTTTGAAAATTAAGAACCTAACCTGAAGCAATGGCATATTGCTGAAAAATAACCTTCAACTTATGTGCATTATGATGGTCCGCCTTCAAGAAAAATAAAGAATCATCTGCAAAAAGTAAGTGATTAATGATAGGAGCTCGTGGGCATATTTAATGCCCGTAATATCACCAGATGGCGTCGCGTTTTTCATGAGAGAGCTTAATGCATCAGCACATAAACTAAACAAATATGGCGACAGTGGATCCCCTTGTCTTATGCCTCGTTGAGGACAAAATTTACCATATGGGCTCCCATTGATTAGAACCGAAAATGTCACTGTGGTGACACACTGCATGATCTACCCTATCCATTTTTCAGAGAATCCTTTTCTTTTCAGAACTGCGTATATGAATTGCTATTCTAGCCGGTCATATGCTTTACCGACGTCCGTTTTCACTCCCATAAAGTTATTCGCGATCGGCCTTTTAGATCATAATGAGTACATTAATTCATGGGCGATAAATAGATTATATGTGATATATCGACTAGGAATAAAAACTGCTTGAGAATCAGAGACTAAGGACGGTAAATACTTCTTCAATCTTGTGACTAGGATATTAGCGATTACTTTATATACCACGTTGCATAAACTGATGGGACAAAAATCTTTCATGGATTGGTAAAGTAAATTTAGGAATCAGACAGATGTTGGTGTGATTCTAGTGAGCTAGTAGTATATCAGTAGTAAAAAACACATGAATTTCCTTTGTAATTGTAGGACCGACAATATCCCAGTATTGTTGGAAGAAATTTGTAGTAAATCCGTCATTGCCCGGAGCTTTTGTGGTACCAATAGAAAATACTTCTTTTATTTCAGCCATCATGATTTTTTCAGTTAAATCGTGATTCATTTATGACGTTACGACACAATCCATAGTGTCAACAACCGATTGTAAATCAGTAACGCCCTGGCTAGAGAAGAGGTCGTGAAAGTAAGTCTTTGCAAGGGTAGCAAGGCGACTATTACCACTAATTTGTTCACCATTATTTGTTTGGAGACACAAGATATGATTGCGGGCACGACGATTCTTAGTAACAGCATGGAAAAATTTGGTGTTAATATCTCCTATCTTAAGCCACTTATTTTGACTCTTAAACCGCCAATATTCATCCTCTCCGCGATAAACATCTGCCAATTCCTTCTGTAACATGGTGATTTGGTTTGTGGAAATTAAAGGATCACATAGAGCTTCATCTATTGTATTCTGAAGAATACCAATTTGGCGTTTAGAGTTTTGATTATTAGACGATCGCCAAGTAGCAATTTCCTGACAGAAGTTCTTGATACGAGTCATAACAGACGCATCATGATGTACATTTGTGCATCCATTTGATAAAGTGTCAGAAAAACCATCCATTTGTACAAAACGCCCTTAATACCAGAATTTTTTGCGGCCCGAGTCAATATTCCGACGAATCCGTCCAATCGCTGGGCGATGGTCCGATTCAACCAAATCAAGATAAGTAGTAGTCGATGTTTGGTACAATGCTGCCCATTTGTTATTACTATAAACTTTATTGAGCCAACTTGGAATAGTATACGAACAGCGCTTTCCAACCCATGTCATATTATTACAAAAAACAGTAAATCAGTTAATCTGCATATCCGAACCATATTTTGGAAATCGACTAAGCTCCATGGTTCACGAGGACGTCCTCCTCGGGTTTTAGATGGATATAATATTTCGTTAATATCTCCATTAAGTAACCACAATCCTTTCCTTGTTAATGCAGTTCATTGTAATTTATCCCATAAGATATGTCTCAATTGTCTGTTGGGATGACCATAAACAAAGGAGTAATTGAAATAACCTTCATTAGATGTAATCTTACAATAAATCATTCGAGAATCTATAGAAATAACTGACACCCTTACATTACTATTCTGAATAAAGCTAGTCCCACCCATTCCTAAAGGTGAAACACATTTAACTGAATCAAAATGTAGTCTTGATGCACGAACCATATCATCTGGATTTTTTGACTCCACCAAAAAGAGTATGACCAAAGAATGATGCCGAGTTATTCTTTTAAGGCGTCGAACTACCATAGACTCTTTCAAACCATGGCAGTTCCAAAAGGCTGTATTCATGGCGTCGCCGGTGGATTTGGGTCCACCAAGCCCTTTCCTTTTGAGTTTTGGGTGTTTTCTTCAATAATCAAGTTTGGAATAGTAGATGGGCAAGCTTCCATTGCTTGCGAAGCCCAATACCATACACCACTGGTAACTATAACCAAACGGCATCGTTTCACGGATACCTCATGCATGTCTTCATCATCGATAACCTGATGAAATCCCGTCTTGCCGCCGCTGGAAGTAGAAAAGTAAGAAGTCAGATTAGTACTCGCAGCCTCATCAGTAAGGCGGCGTTTCTTAGACATTGATGGGCTCGACGGCGCAGTCGGCGTCGCATGCAATGGTGATGAACCAACAACCGGCAAAGAAACCGGATCTGCATTAGGGGCTTCATTAGCATCTTCTTCAGGGTCAGAATCGTCACCATCAGAGTCTGGAGGATCTGGATTTGGTGGGTTATCAACAGTGTATTCTGATTGTTCGTGAGTCATCGATCCACAATTGTAAAAAAAGTTCTTAAGCTTCCCATATTGTAATTTAAGAATGAAAGCATCAGCACCAAAATAGAAAACCCTCTGAAATTGTAATGGTACATTGATATTACACAGGAGTTTAACACGCACAAAGCTTGAAGCATGGCGGTTCTCGGTGGTGAAATCAGTTTCCAGGAAGTTATCCAAGTTGTGACCAATTTTAGTCATTATTTAATCATTTAAGAATTGCATAGGAATCTCTTGGATTTTAACCCAAAAAGTAATCAATTTCAAGTCTTCATCCTCTTGGTATGGAAACCACTTATGAGTGGTTATCATCCAGTCATTAAAGGTCCAAGGCCCCATTCGAAGAACACCTTGCAATGTTTCATCAGTTGGGAAGAGGAATTGCAATTTGGAGTTATCAATAACTCGTCTAGAGACAAAGTCTTCAACTCCCCCAAATCCAAGGCAGACCAACAAGCATGACACGAATATTCTATTTTGTGGATTTGCCAGCAACACGACAAGGATATGTTGCGTAATTGTTAATGCTTGGTTGCAAGAGTCGAAAGGAGATATGAACATCATCATCCTCCAATCTGAGAGTTATGTTTTGCATTTTGTTTCGAAAGGTAATTGACATAGTCAGAGAAAATATGGATTGGGAAGAAAAAGTTTCAATGCATAGGATAGTGCAGATGCACAGGAAAATCATCGATAACTCCCAACAATTATTATTCTATTCAAGGAGAGAGAAACAGAATAACCATAACATGATCGATGGTTAATACGCCGATAACTGCAAGCGGTTGTCTTAAACAAAGACGATTTTCAAGAGAGAGGCGTGAGAGTTTTTTTCTTTTGGTTTTAAATTTCTTTAACTAATCATATATATGTAGTTCGGTGATAATTCCAAAATTTTAAAGACTTTTTTCCTTTCTTCTAATATTATCTTGAGACCACAACATTATTTTACAACCGCCAGAAAAATCAGACTTTTCAATTTCTTTATGATCATCTTCTGCGTAATTCATTTAGATGTTCTTGCTCTTGGAGTCCGTTCCCACCTAACCGACGTCTTAAAACGTAAGATCTGCAATAAACCCTCTAAGTTTCATGCTATCTCGATCACCAATACATATTAATCCGAGTCGTGCGATCTCCCAGGTATTTTCTGTTTCTTTATCTGTTGATTATTAGTCTAATTGTGTATTGAGAAATGATGAAATTGGAACTCTGTCTGATTTTTTTTGTTTGGGCATTAGACAAATCAAAGCTGAAAAGTAAAGACTTGGGGTGTTACTTCTTCAGTATGCCTGATAATGTTAATGGTCTTTAAGTATTTAGGCGCCAAAGTGTTTGAAGAATAAGTTCTGTTTTTAACAGAACAAGTCAATTTTTAGTTTCCTAATTAGTAGCTAGTAGTTGTGTAGTGGCTTAGTGTCCTGTTTTGTAGCTAATTTTTGTTTTCAGCTTTGTTTATCTTTGTTTAAGTACCTTTGAAGTTATTAATGGAAGTAAGGTTCTGATATTTCTTGTGTAAAACGTAAATTGCAACACATTTGGTATCAGAGCAAAAGATCAAAGAGAGATTCAATTCAAAATGAGTGACGATAAATCCATGAACAGGATCCCTTTGTTTGATGGTCACTACGATCATTGGAGCGAGCTGATGGAGAATCTCCTAAGGGCAAAGGGATTATGGAATCTTGTGGAAGAAGGATACACAGAACCTGTTGAAAGAGCTATCTTGACTGCAGCGCATCATAAAGATTTGGAAGAGATGAAGATGAAAGATCATCAAGTGAAGCACTATTTGAACAGATCTTGGACAGAAGAATATCCAAGATCATCTGGGCATCAATGAAGAACAAATTTGGTGGTAATGAAAGAGTAAAAAGGTCTGTGTTGCAGACCTTAAGAAGAGAGTTTGAAATCTTATCAATGAAAGAAGATGAAAGTATTGATGAGTACTTTGTCAGAGTAATGGCTGTCTCACATCAAATGAGAAGCAATGGAGATATTATGACAGATTCGAAGATTGTGGAGAAAATCCTTCGAACCTTGACTGAGAAATTCACTTATGTGGTAGTATCAATTGTAGAATCCAAAGACACAAGCAACATGACCATTGATGAGCTTCAAATCTCATTGTTTGTTCATGAAAAGAAATTCAAACGTGTGGCCATGATGAAGAGGATCATAATCTGAACATAAGAGGTAGAGGAAGAGGTACCTACAGAGGAAGAGGCAGAGGTCGTGGACGTGCATTCAATAAAGCAGTCATTGAATGTTTCAAGTGCCACAAACTTGGGCATTTTAGCTATGACTGTCCAACTTCAACAGAAGGAGCTCATTATGCTGAGATGGGTGACAAGGAAGACCTTCTATTGATGACCTATATTGAGCCTAAAGAAGAAAAACACAGTGATATATGGTTTGTGGATTCTGGTTGTTCAAACCATAAGTGTGGAGATCCAAAAGTGTTCTCAGAACTGGATACCACATTCAATCATCGTGTTAAGCTTAGTAATAACCACAAACTAATGGTTGTTGGTAAAGGTGTGGTTGAGATTGGCATCAAAGAACATAATTGGGTAGTGAATGATGTCTATTTTGTTCCTGATTTGAAGAACAATCTGTTAAGTGTAGGGCAACTTCAGGAGAAAGGATTGGATGTATTGTTTAAGGGAGGAGAACACAAGACCTGTAGCATCTATCATCCAATCAAAGGCAAAGTTGCTGAATCAATCATGAGTACAAACCGCATGTATGTACTAATAAGTGAAACTTATGGGAGGACAAAGGAAGAGAAGTGTCTTCAAATGGACATCATAGATAAAGCTGAACTATGGCATCATCGTTATGGGCACTTAAGTCACAAAGGTCTCACTACATTGCAAAAAACAGACATGGTAACTGGACTACCAATGTTTGGAGATGTCAAAATCAGTTGTGATTCATGTGTGAAAGGGAAGCAACACCGTGTACCATTTCCAAAACACTCTAAGTGGAGAGCAACTAAGAAACTGGAACTGATACATTCAGACCTTTGTGGACCCATAACACCATCATCTCACAGTGAGTAGAATTACGTGATCAGCTTTATTGATGATCTATCCAGGAAGACATGGATCTACTTCATTCAGGAGAAATCAGAAACTTTCAACACTTTCAAAATGTTCAAAGTGTTTGTAGAGAATCAGACTGGAAAATTCATCAAGTGTCTGAGAACAGACAGAGGTGGAGATTATAACTCCAATGAATTCAAGCAATTCTGTCTAGAACGAGGAATCAAAAGGCAGTTAACTACAGCCTACACTCCATAACAGAATGGAGTTACAGAACGTAAGAATCGAACCATCCTGAATATGGTAAGAACCATACTATCTGAGAAGGAAGTACCTAGGAGCTTCTGGCCTGATGTAGTACAATGGGCAATCCATGTTTTGAACAGATCTCCCATACTTATTGTGAAAAATATGACACATGAAGAAGCTTGGAGTGGCACAAAACCATCAGTTGATCACTTCAGAGTATTTGGCTGTATGGGACATGTGCATGTCCCTGATGCTAAAAGGATCAAACTTGATGACAAAAGCATAAAATGTGTTCTCTTGGGGTTTAGCAGTGAGTCAAAAGCTTACAAGATGTATGATCCCATTGAGAGTAAGGTTCACATAAGCAGATTATGCTGGTGATAAAGGTGCCAAACCTGAATGGGAAGATGACTCTGAATTCACTGAAGCTGATGAGAATGTGGAAACAATAGAAGTAGATGGAGTAGAATCGGAAGAAGAAGAAGAAGAAGTAGAAAATCAAATTGAGCAGCCTCAACCTGAACAAGAAGCACAACAAGGTACTGATGCTCACATTGAGGATGCTTCAATTTTTCCTCAGGGAGGATCTACCTCTACTCAGCCAAGTGCTACAACCACTTCATTGAGAGGTAGATCAAGGAGGCCACCAATCTGGACATCATATTATGTTCTAGGGAAGGAACTCAATAGTGCAGAAACAGAAATCAACATGGTAAGAACTGAACACTCTGCTCCGGAAGAATAAAGTTTGTCTTTCATGCTAATCTATGATCCCACAAGCTTTCAAGAAGCCATTATGGCTCAAAAATGAAAGCAGGTTATGGATTCTGAGATGCAATCAATTGAGAAAAACCAGACTTGGTCACTAGTAAATCTGCCAGATAAAGCCAAAGCCATAGGAGTCAAATGGATTTACAAAACTAAGTTAAATGAATCTGGAGATGTTGACAAGTTTAAAGAAAGATTAGTGGTCAAATGATATGCACAGGAGTATGGAGTTGATTACACAGAGGTGGTTGCTCCTGTTGCAAGAATGGATACAGTGAGAATGGTTCTTACCATGGCTGCACAGAAAAGTTGGACAGTATTTCAGTTGGATGTGAAGTCAGCTTTCCTACATGGAACCTTGACAGAAGATGTGTTTGTAGAATATCCTCAAGGTTGTGAAACTCCAGGAAAAAAACATATGGTTTACAAGCTTCACAAGGCATTATACGGATTGATACAAGCTCCCAGAGCTTGGTTCAGTCGTATTGAAACATACTTCATCAAAGAAGGATCCCAAAGCAGCCCTAGTGAACAGACCTTATTCATCAAAAGGAAATAAGGTAACATTTTGATAATGAGTGTGTTTGTGGATGATTTATTGTTCACAAGAAACAATGAACAATTGTTGAAAGAATTCAAGATCTCTATGAAGAAGGAGTTTGATATGACAAACTTAGGCAAGATGAGATTCTTTTTGGGAATAGAAGTGACACAAGACAGAGATGGAATTCGTTTGTGTCAAAGAAAGTATGCAGCAGAAGTAATTGAAAGATTTGAAATGCAGGATTTCAATTCAGTTAACAACCCAATTGTGCCTGGCCAGAAGATAAGTCGAGATTTGGATGGTGCAAAGGTGGATGCAACATTCTTTAAACAGATTGTGGGGAGTTTGATGTACCTTACAGCCACACGTCCAGACTTAATGTTTGTTGTATGTCTTATCAGTCGATTCATGGCTAATCCCTCTGTGTTACGTCTTGGAGCTGCCAAAAGGATTATGCCTTATCTAAAGGGCACAATGAACTATGGTATTTGGTATAAGAAAGGGGATGGAAGTGAGCTAGTTGGCTACACGGATAGTGACTATGCTGGTGATATAGAAGACAGCAGGAGCACCTCTGGCTATGTGTTTATGATGAGTGGTGCTGTTGTGGCTTGGTCATCCAAAAAACAACCTATAGTCACACTATCAAACACAGAGGAAGAGTATGTTGCTGCAACTACTTGTGAGTGTCAAGCTGTCTGGATGAAGAGGGTTTTGTATGAAATTGGACATGAACAGAAAGGAGAATTGGTGCTGTTTTGTGATAATGCATCTACCATTAAACTGGAAAAAAATGCAGTGATGCATGGGAGAGCAAAAAACATCAGAATCCGTTACCACTTTCTCAGAGAATTGACTAAATAAGGAGTAGTGAAGCTTGAGTATTGCAGTACGGATGAACAACTAGCAAATATGATGACAAAGCCACTGAAGTTAATCACCTTTCAACGCATTAGAGAAGAGCTAGGAATGTCCATTGTGAACTAAACTCTCAAGAGGGTTAAGTTCAAGGGAGGAAATGTTAATGGTGTTTAAGTATTTAGGCGCCAAAGTGTTTGAAGAATAAGTTCTATTTTTAACAGACAAGTCAATTTTTAGTTTCCTAATTAGTAGCTAGTAGTTGTGTAGTGGCTTAGTGTCCTGTTTTGTAGCTAATTTCTATTTTCAGCTTTGTTTAAGTACCTTTGAAGTTATTAATGGAAGTAAGGTTCTGATATTTCTTGTGTAAAACGTAAATTGCAACACAGATAAGAAATATGGAAAGGGATCTAAGACAAACCGTGCAACTTATAAAGGATATTAGAAGACGACTGGAAAAGATCGAGAAATTCGTAATGGATCAAGGATTGTAGGCAGGACCGGTCCAACAAAAATAGTGGTCCTAATCGAGAGAATAAAGTGGCCTATCATTGAAAAAAAAATTCGAACTAAAAAAAGAACAACAACTAAAAAAAATCGTTAAAACGACAAATATGATAAGAAGAAAAAAGTAATTATGAAAACAGCCATTCTTGCATATATTGTGGGTTTAGAATTATTTTCTATATGGCCCAAAAACCTATATCTCCAAAAAGTATGTGGCCCAAATTTTTTCCCAAAAAAGTGTGGTCCTAAGCCTTGGCTTAGCCCGCTTATGCCACGGGCCGGGCCTGATTGTAGGGATGAAGAAGACTCTTATTTACCATAAAGGTCGTGCTCCTCATGGTGAAAGAACCAATTGGGTAATCATCTGGTTGATGAAAATCTCGAGAAACTTGGTGTTCAACAAGTAAGATTGGGTAATTTGAGTTGATTTGCCACTGAGTATACCATTGGATTGTGTTGTTTGACTTTGTTGTGTGTTATTTCCATATAATTGAGGAAAGGATGCAGGATATTCAAGAAGAGTGGATCAGGCTTTAATAATGGAGAGCCGTATGGTGCTCCGTTCGTTGAAGAAAAGTGGTAAGAGTTCGAAGCTCAAATTCGTTGTTACAAATTGCAATATGTTTGACCTGTTCTAGGTTTTATTTCTTAGAGAATCTTGAGAATATAATTGATTTTATGTACTTGGGAGAGATCTTACGCATAGTTCTTTTAAAGATGGTTGAAGAAGCTGCTTTCTTTGATGACAACTAAGCTTAGGATCCCATGAAGATTATTGACGACGATCCAAATCAATCATATTGAAAGAAGACGCGAGTAAAAGAGTGAGATTGAGGAGCAAAAAGAGAGCACGACTACGACTTGGTCGCTACTCTCTCTACATTTTGCGTTGTTTAAAGCTTGAATAGTAAGCTTACAACATTACTCTCTACTGCTTAGTATCCTTTTCATTTTTTAAGTCATCATTAGATTCTTACAAACCACGTTAGACAATTAAATTACTAGCAGGTTTTTCATCCACAATACCATTTCTCCAAAATGTGTCAATGGAGTGTCCTTCTCTACCACATGGGTTCATGCAATAGACTATTTCCAACATCGGCAGAACGGTTAGCTCTGCATTTTCTCTCATGAATAGCAACAGGTACTGGTAGTGAGTTTAGAAAAGTAACTAATTCGTGTTCGTTACCTAATTATGTTAGGAAACGGATGGAAAGATGATCTGCAAAATGTGGTTAACTTTAACTATGGTGATGATGCCCCACCTAACCTTCGAGCCGCAACTACAGTGAAAAACTTAAATATACATCCTCTACTTTTCTACAACAATAAATAAAAAGTTTGTTGTTGTTATTATATATAATAGCATCCATCACTTACTGCTGTAAACATGGGTTGATGCGTGATATAATGCTATGTTGTTGTAATTTTTAATCTATAATAAATAGTTTTAAATAGTATAGATTTACTAGCTTAATATACCTCAATATTTCGCAGTAATGCTTTACCGATTTAAAAGATGATCAACTACTAAATATGGTTGCTTTTAGGTTATCGAGTTTTTGGTGATAGAAACTTACTCCTAAGATGAAATCAATTTCATATGGTTAATGATTCTCTTGCACTTATGTTAAGTATAGTAGATGATTTTATCATCAATTTTAATATCCAAAAGAAACATATCAATAACGTGGTTATTGATGCCTTCACAATCATTATTTCTTATATATGAGTTCTTATTCATAACAACTCTCCTATTCTCCCTTACTCGCAATACTTATTGTGTTCTGCATGTCACTGCACTTGGTTAGGTATAATTCATTATTTTGTACAAAACAAAACGATCGATCAACATGATGAGTAAAGATAAAGCTGAAAATGTAGTTGCTACACAGGAGAACAAAAAAATGCAAACAACAAAAGAACAATAAGGCATCAACTGATCATAAAAATAAAGACAAAAATGAGAAAAAAAAAATTACTCAAAATGAGGCAATATACTAGAAACACAAGTCCACAAACTTGGAGAAAAATAAGAGAAATGCAGTTGACGCAATAACCAAGTTTGTGAGAGATATATTACCAGAGGATAACAATATTTCAGGTTCATATTACGAGATATAAAACTTTTCTCGGGTCTTGGATTGGTGTATTAGGTTATAGACGTGTGTATCGACAATTGTATGATCTATTAGAGACGCGACGACACCCAAGCAAGTTTTCGATATTGTCGCAAACCAAGGTGTAAGGATATAGGCAGTATAATTTCAGGTGCTTACAAGAGGATGTGGTATTTTCTAATAATAGACAAGTTAAAGAGGTTGTTTTAGTCTGAGAGAACATATGCGGCAATGAGATGGCATGGTGAGCACATATTTGATGGAAAAATTAGCATCATTTTCAGTCTACTTATCTAGATTTTGCATGCGAGATAAGAAATGTTTATTTCTACCTAGTAAGCATGAACAACAACTACCATAGTAAATAAGCTTCCCAAACATCTAATTCCTTAGAAGAGGAAAACGAATCTCTGAAATCAC
>OVBE01010796.1:0-14679 GCA_900406425.1 Iberis pinnata
TGAATCGGAGAAGAGGAAGAGCTGAAAACGAAACAGAAAAATCTGAGGAGAGGACAAGGTCAAAACGCTCCAATGACACAACGACACGTATAGGATTTTAAGAGCTTCTGAAAACTCTCCGGCCAGATACGATTCTGTAGAATTTTAACATTTTCTATTTTTTTTTTGCCTTTAATTGTTAAGAAACTCATGTAATATACCTAGTGCATACTCTGATGGAGATGCTCTAAGAAAGGTTTGACAGCTTTTCCCCTCCAATCGACGAAAAAGTCGTTGATTACATTTCTTTTGGGGGTCACAAAGTCGTTAAATATATTTTCTACAAATTGTCAACCAAAAACACTTGCAATTAGTGCTGCACATGACACCACATTGCCACTTGTATGGATTAATAAAATATACTCTTTCAGTATCAATTTAATTAATATTTTAGTATTTTTTCTTGTATAAAAATGATTAATTTTTAGTTTCCTATACATATTTCATTAATTAATTACAAAATTCTATAAATATTAAATATAAAAAAAAATATATAATTTATTAAATCTTAATGATCAAAATTAATTATTCTTTTTATCTGTATGAAATTTCTAAAACATCAAACAAATTGATATAGAGAAAGTATTCCATAAACGAAGGGAAAAACCTTTCAAGTTTTCAACTTATATGTTAAACTACAAAGAGTGCAAATGGATTCTAGTTTAGAAAAATAAAATTTGAGGAAAATATGTATTCCATGATATTCTTCTATAGTTTAAAAATTTGTCAAAAATTTACTTATAAAGGAATCAAATGGAAAAAACACAATTTCACCAAAAAATATTCCTCTATAGAGGAATATAACTGTCAATTTTCCTCTAATATTTATTCCACCATTATTTTTTAATTCTATTCCACTAATTTTTTTTTTTTTTTTTTTTTTCAACTTTTTTTATTCAAAATTTTAANGGAATAGTGAGCCACAAAAAAATTGGAATTTTGAAAGAGTTCAACAATAATCATATACTCTAAAATACAACACTTAATAATAGAAATTAAAAAAATAAACTAAAATAAATTAGCTGATTGAATCGTGGGGTTGACCAATAAATCCTTGTAAGTCATAGACCGTCAGATCTATACTTGGTAGTCATAGATCTATAATAGTTTAACCTTAAAAAGACATGATCATACAGACATTGTAAGATCTTGAAGTATATATTAACGGCCCAGAAAATGTAGTTATGAGGCCACAATTGGCTTTACACAAATATATGTAATTGTTGGTCTATTAAAAGCCTTTACAGTGGAAAATTTCAAATTCACAATTGAAATCAAAACAAATATGTGTCCTCCTAAGACTAAACCCTTTTCATCTACTAACCAAATTTCTGAATTTTTCAGTACTCAGTTACAGAGAAGGATGTTAAAACGAGTCAATTTTTGGGTCGCAAGCTTTAAAAAAAATTTAGGGCTATAAAAAAAAAAAAAAACTAAACTTTGTAAGCTTCAAACTCTTTGTCTAACCACCAGACTAATAGAACTCTTCTGTATTGTGAGACTAAAAATATATTTAAGGATTTAAGGGCCGCAAGCTCAAGCTTGGCATGCTTAGACTCAAGGCCGGATCTATATGTTTTTACTTGGTTTGAGATAAACACACATATATAGAACTTTTTAACTTCATTTTCTCAAAAATACTAGTACAACTTTTAAAGTTATTAAAAATGTAACCTCCTTAATAACAATTTTTAAAAAAAGAGAAAACACTAAGCATGTCATATGCAAATAGACAACAAAGCTGCTTCATGTCCTTTCGAATATACACTGCAAAGCTATTTTTATTAAAAGATGTGAGAATCACAAATAAAGCTTTTAAGATAATTAAAACATTCAATTAGAATCCCTGGACCCAGATCCCAACATTTAACTAATTTATGTTTTGACTTTAAACTATGTATTACGTGGAAGAAAAATGATATATTCGGCTTATTTTTGAGCAGAATTGTAGTAATATAAGTGAAATAAATCTGCTTATTTTACACATAAGCCGATCCCAATGTCTTTTATGTTTTTAACGTAAAAGAAATTCCAAAAGTAGTGAATAATCGAATATAAATCTACATACCAACAATAAACCGATAAAATTGTGAACCCACGCACAAACCAATTCAATCGATACGTCAAAAGAACGTTTGACGTGGAAAATTATATAGTATAGTATAATTTAGGGAAGTGAATTGTAGTTGTTACTCATGATGACGATCATTAGATAGAGTGGGTAAAATCAAGAAATATAAATGGTCCCAAAATTTGCATGTGGGATTTCATTCAAATATGTCTAAGCAAGATCAGGTGATATCATAAAGTATCTCATTTTTTTATCTCTCCATGTGTAAAAAGCACACCACCTTTGCTATATAAAAAGATTGACGCCACTTTTTATAATTATATGTATATACATTTATATTGTTATTTGATATGTCTTCGTTAACAGTCGAGTTGGGTTTTTATGACTTGAACAAATTCTCTATGTACTAATACTATTTCAAATTTATTCGAAACCATGATTATATAATTTGTTAATGATATAAAGCTTAGAACTAGGAATACATGAGTGTATATATATTCATATAACTTGTTGTTGTTGTTTATCTTTAAATGTAAATGTAGTAGCATATAAATGATATACTATTCTTTTATATATGTAGATAATACTGTTAACATATTATATATACACAAATATTTGAAATTCTAAATTGTATACTTGAATTGATAAATTTTTATGTATAAACTTTAGTAAGCTAAAAATAAATAAATAAATAACAAAACATTACAGATGAAGATATGATCATCAACCATGTGCGTAGGCATTACCACCACATGTCTAGTAGCAATTTTTCATTATCCCTTGCTAATCCTTTAAATTTTACTCACTTAATTCATACTTAATCCACTAATTTAATATCAGTACTCATATCTTTCTAATCCAAAAGTATATTTATTTAAAGGGGGATGAAGGTGATCGTCCTCTATCGAATGGTTACATTTTTACGACTAGAACCGGAGCTGTAATTTTTGGGACTCATACAAAATAAAATGCTAAACAAAATTATTATTTTTTTATTTAAACACTTCTTTTTAACATAGACACATTATAAAAGAAATTTTATTTGCAATGAGAAATTGAAAACTCTCGGAAAAAAAATAAAAATTTTAATTTATTTATTTAAATTCAATTGATGTGACATCCATAACAATTTTTGGATCCACAAAATGAAATTTTCTTTATGTTATATACAAAAAAAAATATGTAACTTATTTTTTTTTAAATGGGCCTTACAAAGTGAGTTCCTATGACCTCCGATTCTGAGTTGAAAGACTCTTTTATTCTTTTTAGTTAGTATAGATTTATGAAATATCAGGATTAGCCCAGGACTAAAGTTCATAAAGTAAGAACTTTAAGCGTCAACATTTATATAAATGTTTAGACGCCCAATTTTTGAGAAACGTTTTGGTACTGTGATTGAGTACATCAATTTTAATTTTGTATATCTGCTTCGATTCTTCTCAATAACATAAAATATATATAATTTTATTTAAATGCATCAAATTCGCTATTTAGATTCAGACCGGCGTTGACAATTATCAACAACGAAAATCAAAAGAATTATGTTATCGTGTAAGATTAGGGAAGGAAGAATGTCAATAATCAGTTAGCAATAAGTCAATTATTAGTTGGTGCTTCATTAGTTGCGTGCACGATAAAGGAACCATCTCATAATATTATTTTGTCACGAAAAAAGAAAATAATGTTAAACCATACGACATCGTACTGAATTATAGAAGTTTTGCGAGGTCCCATGCAGAGCAAAGACACGTGCGTTTGAGCTGCATCAAATTCTGTGGAGAATTTCTAACCTTCTCATTTTCCCGATGCATTTAATACTCTTACGTGTTCGTTTTTTTTTTACTGAGTTAAAAATATAAGTTTTTTTCAATGGTAAACTAAAGATGAAAGTTTTTAAAATACGAAAATGTAAATGCTCAAGTCAAAGTATAAGAAAACAAGGATATATGTATTTGACTCTATCTATAACGTAGCCAAGATGATTTGTTTTCTTCTTTCATTTCTTTTTCAACTTGTATTACGTTAGCAATGATGCGACCAAAAATAAGCATTTCACATTTGTTTACTCAAAGATAACTTAATAATATCATATTTTGTGAAATTAGAAAACATGTACCAAAGGTTCTATTTATTTCACCTCAAACATGTTTTAGCTAAAAAATAGCTTATGAAATATGTGAAAGTATTCAACATGGAGAGACCTTTATGATATGGGCTAATTTATTCATTGCAATTAGTTTTGAGTTGGAAGCTCACACTCCTAACATGGTATTAGAGCTCGAACACACGTTATCCCACTTAACTGAAACTGATCCGATCGATCGAAAGACGTCCTATTAATCGAACCTGAAACTGATCATATACTAGGATATTGTGAAGATTAATGGCTAGATATACCATTATCTCGAGAGAGCGTGTGAAAATATCTCACTCATTACCAATTGATTTTGAGTTGAAAACTTATAATCCTAACAAAATCAGTATTTAGTTATTTAAATTACTCAACTAATAATAATATACGTATTACAAAAAAATTATTTAAAGATTTTAATTTCATATTGGAACTTGGAAAATCCAAATATAACGAAGAAAAAAGTTTTTTAAGCATATTTCAAAAATAACATGGATTGGATATTTTTAAGAAAAATAATCATTTAACTAAAATATGGTTGATTTTAATATGTGTTATGTGTGTATATATGGAAATCTCAGTCTCTAAAAAGTTAAATTGTGATAGTTTATTCAATTCTCCATTAATATAGTTTAGGATTAGTTTTTTTAACACAAATACTTCATTATAATTTATAAACTTAAAAATTGGTATAAAGACAGCAATATCGGACATATCTATATGTCCAAACAAAAAAGCCAATATATGATTAAAAATTAAAAGATGATAACTAAATATAATAATCATGAGTAAATAGAAAATTACGTGTACAAATTACAAAAATGAGCACATAAATAAAATAAAATAAATATAAATAACTTTTTTATAATGAATCCCGCCACTTGGTACATAGATCACTAGTTAGTTGAAATGGTGGCTTTCAAGCTTCGGATCCAACGCACTTAACCTCTCTCTCTCTCTCTCTTATTCTCTCTTTCTCTCTCTACAATCCACCTAATGGCAGAGATATGCTACTTCAAGAAGATTCAAGAAGAAGACATAGAAAAGATCCGATTACCAACCCGACCCGACTTGGACCTTTCTGATCACAAAGATCCAACGGTCAACAACGAAGAAGGGTGTAAGACTCCAACATCGTCCAATCACAAGATTCCGGCAGCCACTTCATGCCCACCAGCTCCAATAAAACCGAAATCGAACCGGTCTTCCGGTACAAAAAGAAAATTAACTCCGGTTAATGTTGTTAACCGTATACCGTTTGATCTTAGCCGTGAGATCGAGATGTTCTTTGAGGATTTGGACCGTAGGATCAAGATATCACGGAAACTATAAGTTGTTTCTAGTTTATGACTCTGTTGGTGGTAATTGTTCCTTTAAAATTTTTCTTTTTTTTTTTCATGTATAATTAATTAGCTGATAGTAATAAAATAAAAAAATCTTGAAAATCGTTTAATTTGGATTTATACAAATGAAACAAAAGTCAAAGCTCACTTCTTTTAAATTCCAATCGAAACTTACGTTTTCAATAAATTTATATTCAATGTTCTATCTTGATGTTGCTATGTTTAATTTTTGAGGTTACAAAAGGAAAAAAAGTATTTTCTTGTATTTTTGTTATTAGCATAAGATTACAAATACCTAAATTTTGTTATTATCACCAAATCTGTTTGTGTTTCTAAAACATGAACACAAGATATGTTCAATTTTAGATATAAGTTGTTAAATACTCTCTTTGTATCGATTTGATCGATGTTTTAGGCATTTTTTGTATCAAAATGATTGATTTTTTAGTTTTCTATACATATTCCAATGAAATTTTAAATGAAAGTATTTTAATTTCTTGATTTATATTGGTTAATATACATGAAAAGGTTATAATTTATTAAAACATAATATTATTAAAATTGATTATTTTTTTTGATACATGTGAAATTTCTAAAACATCAAACAAATTGACAGAGAGTACATATTAATATTTATGCGAAAATCGGAACGCTAAATATAACTTGGGTTCAAAATTTAGTCTTGACTTGAGTAACTTTCATTTTGCCTGTTTCAAGGTTTTGCTAGATATTTTTTTGTGAGGAGTATTTCGTTTATTTTCATTTGCAATCTATAATTTCAAGGTCATTAGCTTTTTGCTTATTTTTCACACAAATCAACATCAATAACGTAGTCTTGAAGGGTCACTTTTAAGTTTTTGAACAAACAAACTAATACTCAAGATTTATAGTGGAAGCAAACATCCTTCGCAATGGATCATGCTTCCTTCTTTGGGTACACATTGTTATGATCGATGAATGGATCAATATGTAGACGCACATCAACCAAGAGGGATATCGTAAACTCCATAAATTTTATAGAAAATTGAAATGGTATATTCTTCTACTTTCATATATAAGCAGGACCGGCCCTGAAAATACGGAGGCTTGAAACAAATTAAAAAACGGGGGCCGATATTTTATATTATAAAAATTTGTAAAGAAAATTTTAAACATAAAAAATATCTTAAACAATTAGTGAAAATAAGTTTTAAAGCCAGAGACGGAGAAGAAAAAAAATCTATATGTGATAGTGTTGTTGGGCCAATTTTTGAGCTTTCTTTCAATTGTTTTTTTTGGGTCATTTTTCAGTTCTTAATTGTTTGTACGTAGTTTTCGTTTTTAAGTTTTACATATATATATATATATATATATATATTAAATTGGGGCCTGTATAATTTAGAGACTATAGACAAATATCTCATTTGGCTTGGTCAGGACCGGCCCTATATATAAGTAGTCTTTATCGTAGCTAACTCAATTATAATATGTAACATTAAGAGAGAAAGAAAAAAAAAAGAAGAAAAAACAAATCTTGTTAGGAGAAAATATCGTTTCAAACTAAGTGATGTTGATTGTATATTATTTCATGATTCACTTTTAATATATGTGAAAAAACGTGAAACTTAATAATGTCATGAATAATTGTATTATCAACTCTTTTGTTTTGCTATAGCATTTAAGCATTGACGAGTATTTTTGTAAATGCTTAATAAATGGGCTGGGCTGCTATGAAAATGTAAAACTTATGGGCTTCAATATGGGCTTCTAGTAAAATCTGCTTATATATGGATAAGACACGGGTTATGAATCGTCAGATGATGGTATATTAAAAGTAACATTTGATTCGTAAAAGCACCTCCATCAGAGGTTAAATTGAGTATTTTAGATGAGTTTCTAAAAGGAAAAAATTAAAAGATAAATCATAAATAAAACAAAAGAGCAAAACCGTATCTAACTGAAGGACTTATAGAAGTTCATTAAATCTCTATAGGTGTCAAGAAGTGGTTGGTTATACTAAAGAAAATATTTTAAAAAGCTCACATTCTCTCTCTCTCTCTCTCAACGCTCTGAGGGAAAAATTAAGAAAATAATTTTCCTTAAGAAACCCAATATAAAAACTTACCAATGGACAGAAATGATTTATGGGGATAGTTAATAACAAATAATAATAAAAAATTATAAAGATCCTCACAAAGAGTTCAACCAATGGAGATGGCCTAATATAGAATGGCAGGGACGCCTTGTTTCTCTCTTTTCCATTGCTCTCCCTCCAAAACAATCATGCAATAACTAAAAATTTTCAAAAGAGACGACAAAATTTGAATTTGATTTTGAAACCTATGTATAATTATGGCGAATCGCGATGGTACAAACGGGAAATTGGAAAGGAGGAAGACGATGACGATGAATTGGGCAGGGTTAGGAGATGTTGAAGACGATGACGATAACTTTTATGAGAGCTCTAATCGACTCTCCACCGCTGTACCTTTGGATTTGGCATCATCTTCGGATGAGGAAGGTGAGTTTGATGATTGTCGAATCTCATTTTCATCTAACTTCCCTCCTTCCTCTCCTGCTGCTCCTGCTCCGAATATGTCGCCAGAATATGATATATGGATGTCTGCACCGGGATCTATCACGGAGCGTCGTCGTCGGCTTCTTAATGGAATGGGACTCGAATCTAAGAAGAGTATGCTCGGAGCTATCTCGATCCAGCGCGTTAACAAACCAACGACGGCTGAGTGCTCAGCTCCTTGCATCGCAGATAGAGGCGTCGCCGAAGTGAAGCTAGAGGAATCAGAGCAGACTACTCCGTCGGATCAAGGTATTACTAGATCTCCATCCATGTCAGTTATGCTTGTACGATCGAGATCTGATTCCGATATCGAAGCGTCTTCTGCTGAGAAAAAAAGGAAAGAGGAAATGTTAGGTGAAACATCTAAATCGCGACTCACTAGAACATCGTCAACGATTGGAGCTCCGTGTGGGAGAATTTGTTCACAGTTTACACCAACGCGAGCCTCACCACCAAACGCAGGAAATGGTCATAATCAAAGGCAACGCAACGCTGTGATGTTATCTTCGGTAGTTTCAAATACTCAATTCAGTGCTTTCTTCTTGATAAAGAATCTCGATACTGGGAAAGAGTTCGTCGTGAAGGAGTATGGTGAGAACGGAATGTGGAATCGGCTCAGCGATATACAAACTGGAAAACAATTGACAATGGAAGAATTTGAGAAAGATGTTGGATATTCATCCGTTGTTAAGGACCTTATGCGACGACGAGAAAACACAAATTCTACCATTGATCTTAGCAAACTCAATTCATATGTGTCAAAGAGCTTGAGAGTAAGTAAAAAGAGAGGAGCTGCTTTGTTAAAGAACATAAAGGGTGTTGCTCATTCAATGAGCTCTAAGGTTACAGAGAAAGAGAAAGATCCAATTGGTAGTGGTGCAAGTAGTCCAAACGCAGTGGACCAAAAGCAGGAGAAGAACAATGACCAAACAAACCAATGGGTGAAGGTGAGACATTCAGGGAAATCTCATAAAGATCTAAGTGCTTTGCATTTATGCCAAGAGATTCAAGCTCATCAAGGAGCTATTTGGACTATGAAATTCAGTCCAGACACTCATTTATTAGCAAGTGCAGGAGAGGATTGTGCAATTCATGTGTGGGAAGTTCAAGAATGTGAAATCATGTCACTAAATGAAGGGAGCTTGACACCGATTCATCCTTCAATGTCTGCTTCCACAGAAGGTGATGATGCAGAAGCGCCACAAGAGAAGAAGAAAAAAGGGAAATCTTCATCGTCTAGAAAAGCTAATCAGATCCCAGATTATGTCCATTCCCCTGAAACTGTGTTCTCACTATCAGATAAACCAATATGCTCTTTCACTGGCCATTTAGATGATGTCTTGGACTTATCCTGGTCTCGTTCTAATGTTAGTTTATGTTCCTTTCTTGCCAACGTTGATGCAAGCAGCCATAAATTGCTATTTGATTAAGTTAACCATTTTCTAATGCAGCTACTACTTTCATCTTCCAAGGATAAAACCGTGCGGTTATGGGATACTGAAACTCAAAGCTGTCTAAAATTGTTTGCCCACAATGACTATGGTAAGAAAAGAAACGTCATTTAACAATCATATTGCTAATTTTCATATTGTCTTAAGATATTCATGTCTTATCCTCTGGTTTTTAGTTACGTGTGTACAGTTTAATCCATTGGATGAAGATTACTTCATAACTGGCTCGCTTGATGCCAAGATCCGTATATGGAACATATCAAACCGTCAAGTAGTAGAGTGGAATGATCTAAATGAAATGGTTACAGCGGTTTGTTACACTCCTGATGGTCAGGTACATAATTCTAGTGAGTTGTCACATATGTATATTACTTGAAATTGACGATCTTGAATTGATATCTATATGCTCTTTGGTATGTAGGCTGCATTTGTTGGTTCACATAAAGGAAATTGCCGGCTTTACAGTGCAGAGGGTATATAAGCTAAAGACTTGCTCTGTTTTGTAATCATGTTATAGTAGTTATTGTAACAGTCTCCATTTCTCTTGTGATTGATCAGATTGCAAGTTGGATCAAACCAATCTTATTGATCTGCAAAACAAAAAGAAAGCTCAAGCCAAAAAGATCACAGCTTTCCAGGTTTTGATTGATCAGATTACTCTAATTTTGGTATTCATCATAGAGGATACATACTTTATACTTACCTTTGAGTTGCATAAACAGTTTTCGCCGATTAATCCATCAGAAGTACTTGTAACTTCAGCTGATTCACGTATTCGGATTCTTGACGGTACTGAACTTGTTCAAAAATATAGAGGTATACAAAAACTGAAACACATTCTCTGTTCCTTCATCCAGTTTCATAAAGTAAATATTCTAAATCGCATATCCATAAACCAGGTTTCAAAAACACATGTAGCCAAATGACAGCATCTTACACATTAGATGCTAAACACATTGTATGTGCAAGTGAAGATTCACAAGTTTACGTCTGGAAACACGAAGAACCACGACTTGGAATCACAGGTAGAAAAACAATTGCTATGTGTACTTCCTACGAAGCCTTTCCTTGCAAAGATGTTTCAGTAGCAATCCCTTGGCACGGTGTAGTAAAAGGTGAACCACCACAACCACAAAACCAATCGAAAAAACCCGCCAAAAAACCTTCTACTACTACTACACAAGAAAACGCAACCGCGGGTAAAAAAACAGGCCTACCACCATTACCTAAGAAGAACAATGACAATGTTGCAGATGGAGAAACAGAGCAACCTCAAGAAGATGAGCTACCAGCACAGAATCCGCAAAATGAAACAGAGGCTAATACTGGAGAGACAATAAAACATGGAGATTCACCTTCTATATCAATCTCATCTAGAATTTCTTCTTGGTCTTGGTTTGATAGTAGTGGAAGTCATGTGGTTCAACCAACAGCTTGGGGAATGGTGATAGTTACAGCTACGATCGGTGGCCAAATCAGAGCTTACCAGAATTTTGGATTGCCTCGTAGAGTTAGTCGGCAAGGCTCTCTGTTTTGACACAAGCGGACACAATTTTTTATATGTATATTTATACAATGTATAGCTCCTACAAAGTTCTTGTATAGTTTATTGAGTTTAATATGTATATTGTATAGTAACAAATTTTATACATATATTTATATAATGTATAGCTCTCTATGTATAAAAGAAATGTACATTGAAACCATTTTTACAAAAAACAACTCATCTTCATTTCAAATCTCAACATTACCTTTGAATAATTGAGACTGTTTTAGCTTGAGTCAAAGATTTTAAGGACAAAACAGTGTCTTGTGGTCTAAAAAAACATATTATTATTTTCAATGTCAATAATGTAAAATAAAAATTAAAGTTCATGAATGGTTTCGTGGTGTAGTTGGTTATCACGTCAGTCTAACACACTGAAGGTCTCCGGTTCGAACCCGGGCGAAGCCAATATTTTTCTTTTTTTTTTTTCTAAATCTTGCATTACTGGGCTTACTTGGACCTTGAAAGTTGAAAATGACTTGATCTTTATATCTAGTGAGCTAAGCAAAATCGGCCCATAAAATTGTATTTGTGTTGAACACTATTTGTATTAGGCCTATTGTGTTTCTAAAGACCAAGCAACTTTATATGGGCAGTCTTGATCATCCGTCACAATCATCTGATCTTATCTTAAAAATTCTCTTCTTTTTGTTTTTTTGTTTATAAGAAATAACATAAAAGTTTTATGTTATTTCTTATAAACAAAAAAACAAAAATCTAATTCTACAATGGTTAACATATTCAACACTCTCTTTTTATCTTTTTAATACTTTAAGTCATCTTCTTTCTCCTTCACCTATTAATTCAAACCGTATACATTTTATACACTCCAATAATTTTAATATTCTTTTTAACTCTATAACTTTTTATGTTTTTATCTATGGATTGGTTAATATATTTTTAACGCTTTTTGAAATTTGTATCAAATAGTTTACCACAAGATAAAATTCACAAAATTAAAAAATTATTTTGAGATATGACCAATATGAGGATATCAATCAATTTAATATAATACCAGTTGATGTCTCGCGCTGTACGCGATATTAATTTTATTTTATAAATCTAATTTTATATATAATATATAAAATTATATAAGATGTATATTTAGTTATAAATACAATATTTAATAGGTAAAAAAGTTAAGATATTAAATACTGAAATAAAATTATATCATACTAATTATATATTTTAGTAAAATATAGTACTTAATATATTATTTTCAAATTATAATTATATATAAAAGTAACGTGTACATAAAGTATCAACTTAATTAACTTATGTTTTCTATATATTTTAGTGTATATATATTATTTATTTCATTGTAAATATATATATTTATAATTCTTAAAATAATTTTAATTTATGGTGATAATATATATATATATATAATTTTAGTTATATTTTCTCTTTAAGTAAGCTAGTTATTTTGATAAAGTAAAATAAATAGTTTATGGAGACTTTTTATCTATTTATATAATTAGATATATGTTTGGTTACATGAATAGTAAGTAATAGATATTTTAAATTGTGTTTGACAACAAAGGTAATACAATTTTTGTTCTTTTTTCTTTAGTGAAATTTTTTTTGTTTGTTAATTACTAATGACAAATAATGTAATCTTCAACAAATAAAAAGTTTATTTTTAAAAAGTTTTCGATTTGAATTTTGGATTGCCTCGCAGATTTAGTCGACAAGGCTCTTTGTTTTGAGACAAGCGGATGCAAAATTTTTTTACGTATATTTATACAATGTATAGCTCCTACGGAGTTCTTGTATAGTTTATTGAGTTTAATTGTATACATGACCGGTCTTGAGCATATGTCAATGAAACATTAGCCTATAGCCCCCATATTTTTTAAAGTCCGCTTCTATATAAAATAAGCTCTATAAACTTAAAATTATATATATATATATAGGTATGTTTTAATGGAAAAAAATAATAAATAGATGAAATAATAACTTTAACTTTCTAATTTTGTTTTAAACCTTCAAAATTTCAGAGTCGGCCATGATTATATAGTAACAAGTTTTATACGTACATTTATACATTGTATAGCTTCTCTATGTATAAAAGAAATGTACATTCAACGAAACCATTTTTAAAAGAAAAAAAACTCATCTTCATTTAAAATCTCAACATTACCTTTAAATAATTGAGACGATTTTAGCTGAGTCAAAGATTTTAAAGACAAAACAGTTTCACATGGTCTAAAAAGGACAAAGTATTATTTTCTTTGTCAAAAATGTAAAATAAAAATTGAAGTTCACAAATGGTTTCGTGGTGTAGTTGGTTATCACGTCAGTCTAACACACTGAAGGTCTCCGGTTCGAACCCGGGCGAAGCCAAATTATATTTTTTGAAAATAAATCTTCCACTACTGGGCCTTCTTGGGCTTTCAAAATATTCGTTACGTTGCTTAATCGATGTTAATGGCCTTGAAAATTGAAAATGATTTTGACCTTTATATCTAGTGAGCTAACCAAAATCGGCCCATAGATTTATATTTGTGTTAAACACTATTGTGTTTTTAAAGACCAAGCAACTTTATGTGCGCATTCTTCATCATCCGTCACAATCATCTTTTATCGGCCACCATATCTGATCTTATATTAAAAAAATCTCTTCTTCTTTTCTTATATTTGGGATATGAAATAATATAAAAACCAATAGTCTAATTCTTATATAGTTATATTCATAATTTTCTATGGTACAAAATTTTTTTATATATGGATTGTTTAATATTTTTTTGTATCGAATAGTTTACCCCCAAGATAAAATTCATCAAATTAAACAATTATTTTTAAATGTGACCATCATACGAGGATATCAATTTATTTAATAATATATATTGTTGTAAAATCGCATAAAAAAAGAGAAAAAACAATTGAGGCAAATCTCTACGCTTTATGGTTTTTTTATTGATAATCTTTACAATAAACTAAAATGTTTTATATAATGCCCCAAAATTCGATCTCATTAGAAAAATCTAAGAACATTTTTTTTTCTTTAACCAATTCTATTGAACCTTTAATATTTTTATGTCATACTTTTATATATATATATATATATATATATATGTAATTTAGGTACATACATACGTGCGTTCTGTTAATTACATACGTGTACTTACATGTGGTTATTGATTATTGGTCAAGTTAAAAAGAAATTCAACTTGAGGTGCATGGCTTTGCGTTACTAAAGGAAATCAAATTGTTGTATAAATTTGAAAAAATGATTAGTACATGAATCAACCACATATCACACTTATATTTGTCGTGACGTAATAAGTTAGAAATGAACGCAAAAGTGGTGAATAGACAAAGATAGCAATGTATATCTAGGGCAAGAAATAATATATTATGAGAGGTTCTAAATGATTAATCATTTAATTACATCCTAATTTTTAAATCCATTATAATTCTTAAAGTCAAATCGTTTGGATGAGATTATCTACTACTTTAATTAGTAGGTGGATGTGATAATTATAGAGCAAAGTGACGTTTGATTGATTTTAACTAAATTCTGATGTCCTTAAAGTTT
>OVBE01010798.1:0-14679 GCA_900406425.1 Iberis pinnata
TTCTCGGTATCAATGTTAACCGCTCGGAGATTTGTCAACAAACCGGGTGGAGAATCAAGGTAGCGTTCATATAAATCTTTAGTTATAACCAAATTAACCACCGTATCTCCTACAAATTCTAGAAGCTCGTACGAAACAAAATTTTCATCGTAACTCGTGTCTGTGAGCGCTTGTAGCAACAAACTCTTGTCTTTAAACTCTTAGTTTAAGATCTTTTCTATGAATTCAATGTCCAAAGGCTGTTCATGATCAGTGGAGCTTGTTCCGTTGATTTTGGAGTTGTAGCTAGCTTCGATGCTCAAGTTTATGAGTCCCTCTAGGGATTCAACATCTACTTTTGGTGGTTGATTTTTCATAGAGACAAAAAGGATGAGAGAGAGAGAGAGAGAGAATTCTGAATAACACTATTAAGCGGTGCGGGACAAAAAATTAAGCGGGGCAGTACAAATAAGTGCGGTGCGGGAAAGAAAATTAGCGGTGTGGGACAACTACGGTTTTAATAAAATTAGCAGAGCGGGATAATTTTTTGTGTATTCCCGCCTCTTCTACTTTTTTTATTTACCTCGGTAAAGTAATAAGAGTGGGATTTGAATGTTTTTGTGAAACGACTGAGTAATACGTTTGATTACGATTCAGTTCAGATTTTATATATGGCTGGGTTACAATTCATCAATGATATACGAATTATATAAAACATATGAGTTATTGTTAATGTATGTCTGAGTTATTTTTAAACGAACGTTACGGCTGAGTTATCCTACTAATGACCTTGTTTATCTTTGTGTATTTCTGAGTTATGTTCTTGACTTGCTGACTGAGTTATTATTATTAATTCACCTTATTGCCTCATACTGCGTAATAAGCATCATTTTCTCGGTCCTAATAATTAATCGATATTAATGCTCAGTCATAAAATGCGTCTAATATATGAAGCGACTAAAGGTCGGGTGTTCCTTTGTGTATGTCAGAGAAAATAGTCACGATTTTGCATTTTCCCTCCCCTATGGATTTGAATTTTTTTTGTGAGATAACTGAGTAATACGTTTGATTACGGTTAACTTCAGGATGATAATTATTTTTAAAAAGACTGAGTTAATGTTAATTATTTCAACCTCATAAACTTATACAACCGATTCACTAATTTTAGGTAAGAAAATACTATATTCAAATTTTAGAATTAAAGGAATGGAAATAACATAGTCAATCAAGAAATGCATATCATTACACGCCTCATAAATAATTAAAACTGCTTGACTTGAGAATATCCTGTTCAAATGAAGGTTTTGTTTACCCTATTTTGTTTGTTTATGTTCTGCATTGCAGGATGGGTTCTATGGATACAGAACCCAAACGAAGGAAAAGGACAACGAGCAATAAAAAAACGTACAAATCCTGGTTCAAGTGCTAAGCCATAAGAGGTGAACTCTGCGAAGTTATTTCATGATAATTCATAGTTACCAAATCAAGCAATTGTAATTAGAGAACATACATTGTTACAAGAAAAAGAAGGGGAAAAGAATAAAATTGGAAGTTGAAGATAACTCCAACACCATCGACCTTAAGATCAATGGTGAGCCAACTGTTGAATTCGCTGTACATCAAGTCCACTGACTTATTTTCACCAGAAACATCAAGTCCTAAAGAAGACTCACCGAATCCACGGATCAAGGCATTGACAAACTCAGTCGGAGAAACACCATGAACTGATTGGGATTTCACAGACGAAACCAATGTATTTGCTAAATCCATAAGCAAATACATTGTTTCAACTTCCAATCTTTGAAACAAATACCATTTGGTGGTTGCATAGGATAAGTAGGAGGGAATCGAATTGCATGTGTACTGTTTGTGAGCAAACGAGAAATCGTAAAAGATTGATTGCATGCTTACTATTTGTCAAAAATGTCAGAGAGATAGATTAAGAGAGAGGGAGAGAGGTTGAGAAATTGTTTGCAAATAAAGAGAGAAACAGAGAAATAAATAGAGATAATCATCACTTCAAATTCACATAATTTTTTATTTTTCGTATTCCCGCATCATTACACGCCTCGTAAAATCACATTTTCCGCGGCAGAGAGAGGGAGACTAACTTTATCGTCCCATCATAGTTGCCTAATACTATGACATAAAACTGGCATAATAAGCATAGAGTTTGACCTAGAAAACATATTATCCCATCATAGCTGTGTAGTACTAGTAAGACGTCATTTTCCTCGGCTATAACAATTAATCGATTTCAACAATTTTTATTTTGTAATATGGAACATAATAAGCATAGGGTTTGACCTAGAAAACGTATTATCCTATCATAGCTGCATAGTACTACTAGTAAGACAATATTCTCTTGGATTCCCTGACTAACATTTGTAGACAATATTCTCTTAGTAATCAAGTAAAAGAATTAGACCAACGATTATTTTGTTTAAATAAATATGGGTAAAAAAAAGACAAAGTATACCTTCTGCTCCGATTCGGGTGTCGGTAATATCCTTAAGATACATTTTAGAGAGCTAGATAGACTTTCAATATGAATTTTACACTATGGGTATAAGTTAATTTATAGCCAAAACAAAGTTTAAGAGGCGGGGATACACATGAATCGTGACTGTTGAATTTTATAACTCAGGCACTCAATAAAAATAACTTAGCCATTTTGTTTATCATAAGAGAATAATAATAACCCAACCGAATGATAATTGTTATAACTGAAGCAAATGATGCCTTACTAGTAGTACTATGCAGCTATGATGGGATAATACGTTTCTGAGGTCAAACCCTATGCTTATTATGTCCCAGCTATGACGGGACAGTAAAGTCAGTCTCTCTCTCTCTGCCGCGGCTAAAGATGTTATAATACGTAGCTTTAATGTGATTTACGAGGCATGTAATGATGCCTTATTACATTACCGAGGAAAACAAAAATTGAAGAGGCGAGTATACCAAAAATCGTGCCTCTTCGATTAATACACGACTAATATATTTTTTACTCTATAGGGCTGATTTATTCTTAAATTGGTAAACATAACAAGGGTTGAGTTATTCTTAACTTGGTAACGTAATAATGGCGGAGTTATTCGTACGTCTGGAATGTAATAAGGACTGAGTTATCCTTAAGTCGGTAACTTGATAAGGGCACTGCTGAGTTATTTCCTACCTCATAACTGAAATCGTAATGAAATTTCTTTAAAACCCTTTATTATTTAATAAACTTAAAAAATTCTTACTGGCAAGCTGACTTTATATTATTATTTCGGCTACAATATAAAAAAGTCTATCATGGTCTAGTGGTTCCATGCCTTAGCTTCCAACTTAACTTCCCGAGTTCTATTCTCTTAACTTATTTTACCTTTCTTCCTTTTTCCCTTTTATGTACTACTTTTCCCTTTTTTTTCCTTCTTCCCTCTTTTTTCGTGTTGTTTTTTTTATGTGTTGGTATTGCGGCTGACTTATCTTTTTTCCATGTCATCATCCATGTCAGGATCCATGCCATGTCTCAAGAGAGAGGGTGTTGAATTTTTTTTGCATTGTAGATAGTCTTACCGATTCTTCTTCGGTAATCAACTTCTCCATCTATCTTCTTCATCTTATTCTTCATCTCACACTGAGAGCTTATGGATCAGGTACTTCTTTTTTCCGGTAATTGGGTTAAGAAAAACATATATGTATTCAACACCGACAGTAGAGGATGTAGAGTTCTGCTTATAGATGGGCAAACAACACGCGAAGTAGTAGAAAAGTTGATATTCGATGATTACGGATTGAATGAGTTGAGGCATCATATTCAGTTGAGCTACATGTTCTCGAATAAAGCTTTGAAAACAATGGCGCATGATACTCCACCAGTTTATGTCTCTAATACTCGACAGTTGCAAGGTTTTCTAAGCCTATGGAAAATCGAACCTGTACGTCTTTGCGTGGAGATTACGGAGAAAACAAATGGCGAAGTTAGTCCGAATGACGGAGCAAGAGATAAGAGTAAGAGGTTATATAGTTTTAGCTCAGAAAGAGAACGCTCAGACAATAACGAGGATTACAGTGAGGGTTATGATGGTGTCCGTTTTGAGGATAATGACAATGACTGCTATAGTAAATTGGAGGAAGAAAAAGAGAAAGTAGGCTGAAAATATGAAGTGGTCGAAGAAGAAGATGAATTTGACAGCTGATTTGATATGTTCGACAATTCAAATGGTGCATCGTCTGAAGATGATAACTTCTCATACTGTGAGTATACAGTAGAAGACGAAGATTCAACGATGCAACCTCCAAAGAAGAGATCTCATAACTGGTCGATGAGCCGGTGCAATGTGAATCCAGAAGCTTTAAGGTGGGAGATGGATTCGCTACCCCTTGCGGTAGGGAAATGATACGAGAGTAAATCCGAGTTGGTGAGACGACTGAAACTTCTTGCATTGAGGGATCAATTTGATTTTGATGTAGAAAAATCTGATACAAACATATTGGTTGTTAACTGTTGGGTACCTGAATGTCCCTGGAGAGTTCGTGCTTCTACACAAGAGGTTTCCCCGACATTTTTCATCCGTATTTGCGATGGAAAACATACATGTTCTGTAACTCAGCATTCTATTCGATCTAAACAAGCAACATCGGATATTTTAGGAAAATTGTACAGGGACTTTCTCGGCGACATTGGTCCGTCGGTTCTACCTGCGAGTGTCGGAATAGCTATCAATAAGCAGTTTGGTATAGAGTTTTTTTTTGGGGGGGGGGGGCGAATCTGAGTTATATTAATGATAGATTGAGTTATTTTAACTTAAATGCTGAGTTATTTTAATATAAAGGCTGAGTTATGTTTTCGATGTATCTTACTTAATTCTATGAAGCGGCTGACTTATTCGAATAGTTATATTTTTAATAAGCAGTTTGGTATAAATGTATTTATTTTTAATGGGCCGTGTTATTTAAAAGATTTGGACTGAGTTGTATTATCAATAGGCCGAGTTATATTAACAGTAATGCTGAGTTATTTTAACATAAAGACTGAGTTAATGTAACGTTAGGGCTGAGTTAAGTTTTCGATTTGACTGACTTAATTTATGACGGCTGACTTATTTGAATGGTCATGTGGACAGATGCCATATTGGGCTAGTACGTGCAAGGGAAATTGATGAGGTAACACTTAAGATTGGGTTTGAGAAGTTGCCTTCTTACTTATACATGATAAGAAGGGCAAATCCGGGTACATTTGCTCGTCTTCAAATCGATGAGTGTGGACGATTCATGTATTTGTTCCTTTCGTTTGGTGCGTCCATAGCTGGGTTTGCTTTTATGCGCAAAGTTGTGGTCGTAGACGATACGTTTCTTAATGGTAAATACGAAAGGACGCTTCTCACATCACTAGCTCAAGATGGTAATTTTCAAATTTTTCCAATAGCTTTCGCTATGGTTGACACTGAAAATGATGAATCGTGGGAATGGTTTCTTACGCAACTAAAAGTTTTGATTCCCGACCAGAAGGATCTTGCGATAATCTCATATAGGCATAAGTCGATAGGGAAAGCAATTGGGAATGTGTATCCGCTGGATTCTCATGGAATTTGCATGTACCTTTTATATAAGAACATTTTGGGACAGTATAAAGGAAAAGATGTTTTTCGTTTGGTGAAGAAAGCGGCAAGATGTTTTAGGTTGCCTGATTTTAATGAGATTTTCCAGGAGATTCAAGCGATTAATTCTGAACTTCATGGGTACCTCCAAAGAGCTGATGTCCGATTGTGGGCGGGTGTCCATTTCCGGGGTGAAAGGTACAACTTGATGACAGCGAACATAGCGGAATCAATGAACAGAGTACTGTCAGATGCTAGAGGTCTTACCATTGTTCAACTATTAGAATCGGTACGAGAAATGATGACGAGATGGTTTGCTGAACGGAGAGAGGATCATGTATCGCAGCAAACCACGCTTACCCGTGGTGTCGAGAAAATACTACAAGTAAGTCAACCATAACATTTAATAACTCAGCCGTCACAGTTTATATATCTAACGTAAAAATTTATAATTAAGCCGTAAATTTTTTTATTCGATGTTAATAATTAATAATAGGGTCGCGTTGATGCCGCCAAAATGTTTACGATACAATTGATTGATGAAGATCGCATGGCAGTTAAATATGGACAGTCTTTGCATGGTGTTAACTTGACTGCGAGAACGTGCACATGCAACTGTTTCGAACATGAGAAATTACCATGTACGCACGCAATCGCAGCTGCCGTGAAAAGTAAAGTTTATCGTATATCCCTGTGCGCTGATTACTATCACAGCGCTGATTTAGTTAAAGCATACGCTCAATCGGTTATGTCGTTTGATTCAGCGAATCAAGTTCCAGAAAATGTGGATAAACAAATGTGCCTGCCCTCGTTTATTCTTCAACAACCAGGAAGACCTAAAAAGAAGGATGAAAATGTATTAATCAAAATTGATTATATTCTTATTATGTGTGAAATTTAATCATATGAAAACGGAGGGAGTATGACACAGTAAACATCATCTATGGTTCGACCTCGATATCGTAATATTTACATCATAGCAGCGTAATACTATGACATACTAGTAGACATCATCTAGGGTTTGACCTCGGTATCGTAATATCACATCATAACTGCGTCAAAATAATTTTTTTGCCTCGGGTATAAATATTTCTAGATATTAGTGCTCAGTCGTATTATACACAGTTAATATACGAAACGGCTAAGTTACTTTAAATGTTCGTCTGATTTATGAAATTTTATCCTCTTTATATGTATGACTTATGAATATTTTACATAATGACTGAGGTAAACCTCTTTACGACTTAGTCATGTTTAATCGAAGAGTAACGATTGAGTTATGCTTACCTTACGGTCGAGTTATGCTTACTATAAGAATGAGTAATGTTTTCTAAACGCCAGTCATTCTTACTTTACGACTATCATTTTTCCTTACGGCTGCTGCATTATGGATTTTAATGTCTGTGTTACGAGCAAGTAATAACAAATATGATTATGAATAACATAGACTGAGGATTTTTGTGGATTGTACCATATTGGGAAATGATTTTAGCAAAAATGCCATAAACCATTCAGTTTATCCCATATACCACATCGAGTTTACTATTGGCAGGGGGAAACTATGGACAGGCCCTGTGTAATTAAGAGCAAAATTGGGCGGGATTTTTAGTGTGACTTTTTCATTTAATGCACTTTATGATGAATTGAGGGTTAATTAAGGGAAAAAGAAAAATGATAATTGTCTTTAATTGATGAAGGCTCGTCATTAATTTTTGGCAAGTTTATGTTGCTTCCAACGGCGATATTAAAGAAGGTAAGGACATTTACTCACCTATTTTTTTAAATAGTTTGGTATGGCTTTTTTACTTAAATCGCAAGAAAGTCGTCAGACCAACTCCAACGTGACTCTATAACGGCAAAAAGTTGTGTCTCGTTTGAGATTTTATCTCCAATGGGACGCTATTTCTTACGCCATTATAGTGTGAATCTTATTATTACTACAATACTACACTAAATATAGCGTGGTACTGTAGCAACATCGTAAGTTTTTTTAAAAAAAATCGATATGGAACTGAGATTTCTTTGTTTTCGAGTTTTTCAGGTTGTTTGGATTTTCGATCTTGTATTTTGGGTTTATGGTTCAATTCTTGGTTAATATTACTTGGTTAGTTTGGTTCGATTTAAATTTAGTTCAGTTTGTGATTCGGTCGGTTCGGTTCGACAAAAAGTTTATTTTATATTATTTTAACCGAATCGAATCAAATTTGTTAACCAAAACTTAACCAAATCAAAAACAATTTTAATATTATCTAACCGAACCTAAAAAAGGAAACCAAACAAAAAAACTGAGTGACAAATTGATTCGAGCGATCTCGTTTGCGTCCAATGAAGGTTCTCCGATTTGCGGGTATACAGAGTCTCCAGGCCGTCGTGAACGTTTACTTTGCAAGTCTTTTTGTACACCATAACTTTTACCCAAAATAGGATTAGCATATGCAGCGGTCGGATTTTTGTCTATCGCCAGAATTTGCCCTCGTTTAGAAGCACCGGTAGGGGCGAATCTAGAATGAATTTTAAATGGGGGCACCAATATAAAACTTACCAAAATATAGGATCATAATTCTAATTTTAATTGAAATACTAAAGAAAATTTTAAAAATAGATGGGTGCACTTGCATCTACACTCTCTTCTCTAGATGGGTGAAATTTCTTGTAAGTTGCGATTGATTTTTATATGTTGCGAATGAGTTTGATTAATGACAAGACTGAGTTTGATTTCTAAGACGACTGATTTTGTTTTCCACCGTGGTTGAGTTATATATCTTTCTATGGGGGAGTTTGAAATAAGTTGTGGCTGAGTTTTATTTTACATAGGCACTAGGTTATCATGTAATGGCTGATTTTTTTTTCCATAGCGGCTGATTTATATTTGAACCTGAACCTGAGCAATACGAAGCTTTCTGAGATGAGTTGAATGTTTCGCGTGGGATGGGACCCAAGTTAGAAGAATTGAAGACATCATTAAGTGTCTGTCGGACATGGACTGAAGAAAAGCGCAAATGGTTGGGCATGTTATTCATGCAAGCCATTGGTATTTATGCTCTGAGTAAGAATTCTAGGATACCTTTTAAAACTGCAATAATGGTATTCGACGATGAGGCTATGATGGAATACCCATGGGACCGTGTTGCATTTGAATCTCTTGTTAAATCAATTAAGTTGTTGAGAGCAAATGTTAAGTCATACACCCTCAATGGTTTAGTTCACGTGTTATTAGTTTGGGGGTATGAATATGTCACGTGCTTCAGAGAGAATTATGGGAACAGGTTAATAAACGACGAGATTCCGCTTCTTCGATGGGCTGGAAGTCGTAAACATGTTAGTTTTGATTATGCCATCTCTGATGAGATCAAAAATCATGGCAAGGTAATGTTTCAGACTGAGTTTTGTTTTTATTTCGTGGCTGTGTTATATTCAGACGTGATGTATCTCTTGTATTACTGCTAAGTTATCCAATTGTTATTGTTTTCTTGGCTGAGTTATGAGGTAGATAGTTTTTATTTACTTTATGACTTGAGTTATTGATTACTTTGTGAAGGTGCGCGTGAGGAATATGGTTATGAAGAAGTCTTTGGAAGAGTTGTTTCCTCAGTGGCCTGATAAAGCATATGACCCACAACTTGTGAACTGTATAACAGACCTACACGCAGGCCGCTATATTAGTGGTTTTTGGGTTGTGCAGAGCAATGAGAACAAGAAAATTAGAAAGCATAACAAAAAAGGTGATGCCAATCTACCAAGAAAGATGCAGAAGAAAGATGTTCATGTAGGGAAAGAGAAGGAGAACACAGAAGGAACACAGGTGGAAAATTGGGGTGCTTTGGAGGATGTGGTTATTGGTGTGCGAGAGTTGACCAGTTTATTAAAGATTTTACAGAAGAATTTTCCTCAGCTAATCATAGAGACAGTCGAGGTGTGTATGAAAGAACTGGGGGTATGTGAATTTGCCGGAAACAATGATAACATCTCAAAAAACCAACCCCCTATCTATAGAATATCCCTCTCCGCCGAAAATTCTACCGCAAAAGTCCGTTAATAGTCCAAACATTGTTAAGACCCCTGGAAAAATTTTGTCGGAGAAGGACTTGGAGGTTGGGGTACGTGAATTTTCCGAAAACAATGTTAACATCTCAAAAAACCAACCCCCTATCTATAGCATATCCCTCTCCGCCGAAAATTCTACCGCAAAAGTCCGTAAATAGTCCAAACATTGTTAAGACCCCTGGAAAAGGTTTGTTGGAGAAGGACTTGGAGGTTGGTGAGGCAAATAATGTGAAGAAGGATTTGACGAAGGTGTTTGTTGATCTTGGTGAGAGCGTTGATTTCATTGGTGTTTCTCCTGGTAAGAGACCCTTGACGAGGCCCAACAAGAAGAACGTCGATGTTCAAAAGCGGACGAGTTAAAGAAGAATCAAAAGAAGAATGCGTTTAAGAACAAGAAACCTCGTGAAAATATAATCAAAGTTAAGCAGAAGCTGAAAGAGACAACATATGGCAGTTTGGTTGTTCTAGGGAGCCAACAAAATCAAGATGAAATGTTGGCGGAATCTGATGACGATAAAGATGAAATATTGAGGTTGGCAATACTAAAACCTCTTCGGGAGGAAAGGATTCGCTTATCTCCAAATGGGTCAAGTATCTCCAAAAAACCTCCTGAGGGGCAAGTTTTTCCTCGCATTGGGCCAAATGGGACGGCGACGTGCATGAGGAAGAATTGTCATCCTTCAAGATCAATATATGATCCTCTAGCACCTGTTGAGACGGAGAAATTGCAGAGAATTAAAGAACACCTAAAGAAATTCAAGTATGGACCTTAACACCATCTGTTGATAACTCTGTCATCATTCTCTGCATAAACTGTTTATGTGTTTAATTGTACAGGGGCAAGCAAAAAATACGTCAAGCTGACGATGAGGGTTCGTTCTTCAACGTTCTAGCCCTTGAAAGAGAGTGTTGGCCAAAGAGAAACGCTATTTATGGATGGTTGTTCGGTAATGTAAGTCTACTTGACGGCAAAGTTAATTACTTAATTACTGGGTTATTTTATTTAGGCGAGTGAGTTATTTACTCTTACATGACTGGGATATGATATTTTACTCTTCTTTGTACATCATATTTCTATGTATTTTAGAGTCCTCATCCGACGGTCCATGAAAGTTCCCTCCCCATTTTGCCAAAAATTGCGTTTATTGATTGTTGGTTCCAAAACATTATGAAACGCAATTACAATTTGTTCAAGCTGGGACCTAAATGCTACAAATTTCTTAGTATTTATGAAGATGTAGTAAACGGCATGCATCCAACGGAGTTACAGATGAACTTCAAGTGGATAAAAGATGTAAAACACTTGTACAGAGTACATAATGTCGGAGGAAATCATTGGGTGGCGTATCACGCTAATCTGCATTTGGGTAAGATTGATATCTACGACCTAATCATGGATGATGTAACAACTGAAGGTGATAAGAGAGTGGTAGAGGAATTTAGACCGCTAATGCATATGATCCCAGCAATGACGAACGCGTTTGTTCCTCACGATCTACGAAAACCTTCGTGGCAACACTTTAAGTGCCAAAGGAAGAAAGGCGCCAACATTCCGCAGAATACACAAAGCGGTGATTGGGGTGTATTCATTAAAGTTTGTCGAATGTCTAGCGCTTGGGGGTAGTTTTCGATGGGATAAACGATGGAAATATTCAAGTTTTACAGGTGAATATGGCAGCAGACCTCTTGGCTGACGGAGGATATAAAAATGTATTGGTGACGAAGAAGAATACTAATCACAGCCAAAGTGAGTGTTAGTCTTTGTCTTCTCGCTATTGTCTCTAAGGAATGAGACAGCATGCAGAATCAAAGCTAAGGAAGGCAGGATGGTGGATTAGTATAAGTTGTTTATTTTGTTTTGAAGTATTTTTTTTTTTTTTCCATCTGATTGATAATATAAGTTGTTTATTTTGTTTCATAATATAAGTTGTTTTCAAAAAACCTAGGCAAAAAGTAAAACTTTTACTTAAAAAGTTAAAATAATAATTGCTCTAACTAAAAGTAGAGACAAAAAAGTGAATAAGTAAAAAGAATATAGAAAAACAAAAAAAAAAAATTGTCTTAATATGCGCACTTTTAAGCAAAACAACTGCTCCCTCTGTTTCAATATGTAAGTAGTTTTGCTTAAAAGCGAGAGTATTAAAATATTTTAACTTTTCTTAAAGGAGTAATAAAAAAAAATTTGTTTATTGCACACAATCATTTTGTGTACAACATTTAATTAGGGAGAAATTGTTATTAGTAATAAAAATAATATCAATCATCTCAAGTTAGAGAGAGATTATTATTTTTTTTGTTGGGAAACGCGAAAAGTTATAGAGAGATTATTGCACATCATTTTGCCCTTAAGTTTTTAGTAGAATATTATTTATTTAAATTATTTTATTGCTTTGGGTTTTGAGAACACCTTATATTATGAAACAAACTATTTTGGCTAAAACAACTTATATATTGAAACAGAGGGAGTACTAATATGAAAGGGAGGAAGTAATAATAACCCAGCTGAATGATAATTGTTATAACCGAGGCAAATGATGTCTTACTAGTACTACGCAACTATGATGGGATAATACGTTTTTGAGGTCAAACCCTATGCTTATTATGTCAGAGTATTAGGCAGCTATGACGCGACGATAAAGTCAGTCTCTCTCTTTGCCGCGGATAATGTGATTTTACGAGGCGTGTAATGATTCTTATTACTTTACCGGGGTAAAAACGTAAAAATACATCACAATAACTGCGTAATTATCATTAGTTGTTTTAATATTATCGTTTACTAAGATATCCACAAAGAAAAACCAATCCTTATGTAAGTTAACTCAGTCGTAAAGTTAGTTTATGACTTTTTAAGAACCTAAGTATAACCCAGCCGTACCATATATTACCGTGTAAAATACGGTTGAGCTCTAAGATAAAACTTTTTTTATATTCGAGACAAATGATGTCTTACTACGCAGCTATGTGATATTATCGTTATCTTAATGTCTCTCATGAGTAGATAAATGAGAAAAGAGAAACCAAAGAGGCTTTAGTGGCTCCCTTTAAGAGGAGAAGACAAAGCCACTTAAATGCTAAAACCCTACTATGAAGAAAACAACCCTAAACAAGACATTAAGTGAGTCTCCGCTTACTTTTCCTTCGAGTTCCGTTGCGCTCATTGTCAGGAGTATCTTGTAAAACCGAATATCGATTGTTTTCTTATGGGTGTTGTATGAGAATCTTTGATTACCTTCCAGCCTTTGAAATCGAATCTTAACACAACATGATTATGAATGAATTCCCCAGAAATCACCAAGTTTGCAGCGGGTGCGTTTCTCGGCACTGAAGACAAATTAGGAGAGTCAAATTAATGGAATATCAAAATCAGAGAGAAGAGGATGGAAATGTGAATCTTACAGACAAAAAGAGAACCGCTCTTATCGACAATAATCTCAACTCGTTCGTCTTTGGACAAGAAAGATAAAGCAAACACATTCTCCACATTCTGTGCAAATGATCTTCTGTTAAGCACCAAATCTTCAAGCCTCACACGCTTCTTTCTCATTACTGCCATGTTATTGCCCGTATCAATTTTCTCTTCTGATTGTTTGTCATCTACCTGTTGGTTATGACAAGAACTCAAATAAGGATTTAGTACACTTATGTTCGAACTAAATAACAATCGACAAGTTCAGACAAGGCCTCACATCATATTTCACAGCACAACAACAACAGCAGATGAGAGATTCTACTTTTAAGTTTGTTCGTTTTACAACTAAAAAATTTGATATTGCTCATAAACTCAAACAAAATAAGACCTACAAAACATTCTTTACCTCATCTGGACGAATGCCATCACCAGGCTTTGTACAGTTTTTGTAGACTACCATGTTCCTTTGCTTCAATTCAGTGACCATAGGTCCCAACCTGATCGCAAAACAAAAAACAACTTTCGTTTATAACTTGTACATGATAAAATGTGTAGCAAAGCAAGTCTAGGCAAAGTGTTTATCCTGAAAACTCACATGGTGGAACAACCACATGATACAAAAGATGTAGAGCAGACAACAAATCCAAGATCCTTCCATTTTATAGATGCTTAGGCAGTTTCATCAACATCCATCCCTAAAGAAGGTTGACTAAAATCTTTAATCAAAGCATTGTCAAACTCAACTGGAGAAACACCATGAGCAGACTGAGATTTCACATACGACACAATTGTGTTTGCTATATCAAAAAGTGCCTTTGCATCCGCAATTTGTTCCCTAGGCTTCCGAACTACAAGCAAAGGTTTTTTCAGCGAAACAGAAGTGGCTTTTTCATTCCTAATACAATCAAGTTACATGTTCTGATTTCCTACTTAATTAGACTCATAAAACTCAGAACAATGGATCTATCAAAGTGACAATGATGAAGCAGGAGATTACCTTTCTGGTGCATGTTCTCAAATTCGCTTAAGTAATGAGAGAATTTGTCCGAATCAATTATCGTTAAATCGTCTTTAAACTCTGCAAAAATTAAAACCAAATAGGATAAATCAGCAAATGAACATAGAGGATACGAAGTAAGAAAGTGAGGAAAGCTTCTGTGTAAACCGCTGATTTTGTTGATTAGTGCGAGATATAGCGATCTGAGAACCCTCCGCTCAGAAATTCCCTGTTCTTCCTGAGTCGGATGCTCGTCAATTGGACGGAACCAACGATGCTCTTATTCTGCTTCTCTTTCTCCTTTTTCATAGACCTTAACCGTTCTCACTCCTCGGATTCTCTACTGGTTTTTTCCGGTTCTCGCTTTACCGTCGTTCTCATGAGGATTCGATAAAGGAAAACAAAGTAGAAGCTATAAGGGTTTAATTTTGAAGGTGGTTGGGTTCACTATAAATAGAGTTTAGAGCATGTCCAATGCTAAAAACCCATTATAGCACCTCCATCAATGAATCTTAAGAGCATCTCGAACAAAGAGTTTTTAATAGTTTCTTAACAATATAATACTAATAAATATGGAAAAAGGAGGAGAAATACATTAGAAATGGTTATAGTTTAAGATGTTTTAGGGCATCTCCATTAGGAGAACTTATTGTGAGATTCTTTAA
>OVBE01010799.1:0-14677 GCA_900406425.1 Iberis pinnata
TTGCACGTTTTACCTTTCTTGCATTTACTCTATTTTGCATCCAAAGTGTTTAAAGCCTTTCTCTGTTTTATGCATTTTTACTTTCGTTGCACTTATGACCTTTTAGCTCCCAAAACCTTTTTAACATCAGCTTGACTTTAAAGCATCCAACGCATCCTCATTGCTTAGTNTAAAAACCCATATTACAATGATGGGTTGATTGATAGCCCTTAGGGACCGAAAAAACCCTACTATTAGAATGCTAAATAAGGCCTAACCAAGAGATTGTCTTAGTTAGTTTAGTGGTTGATCATGAATTAGAACTTAAGGCTTGTTGATTGTATAATTATCCAAGGGATTATTTTAGTTGCATGGTTAAGAAAATGATTAGTGTCATGAGAGTGGATTAGTCAAATTAAGGGAATCTTATAGACCAATGATTAACATTGATTGATTATTTCATTGTTGGTTGATTATTAATCATATTTCTTGATAGTAAGATCCACGATCCAATGCTTTTATCTTATTTGTTTTTTGTTTCTTGTTTCTTTTGCGTTTTGTAATTTATATTTAATATTCATAAACATCATTGGCTCTAGATTAGTTTGATTCTCATATCTTTACTGTTGCAACTTTAGTTCTTATGAATTAAACCTTTCTATTCTACAAACAATTAGTAAGGGGGTTAGTAGAAAATTTCTCTTATCACTTATGTGCAAGATAGGTTTTGCAGAACAAAAGATTCTTGAATCATGCAATATGTCACTACGGTATCATACTGTATTCTTATCAATGAGAGTGCTATAAAGAACATCAGGCCGACACGCGGCTGATCCATTCATATTTAATTTTTTGTATTTTTTAGCCTAGTATTCTAGGCATTATATATTTATATTTTACAAATTTTTGTGCTTTTAAGTATTTAGCTCCCAATTTCGCGATTCACATTTTAGTTAATGAATATGCCTTGTTTGTTAAAAAAGTTTTCTAAGTTTGTATATTTAGTACCAAATATGTCTTTCACGATTTATATTGCAAGTTATATTTGAGTTTTTTTCGTGATAAGTAAGATATATGTAAGATTCAATAATTTTCTCGATTAATATTAGTTAATGAATATTGCAACGATATTGTATAAGATTTTTTATGGCATATGTTAGCTAATGAATATTTAGAAAGATAAACTTGTTGATGATGAGGTCCTTGTTTGTTACAAAAGATCGTAAATTTCTATAGGTAGTATAAAATATGCCTTTTTACGATTTATATATGGGCCAAAAGTAACAAGTTTTATATGCATCAATTTTTTTTATTATTACATTGGCGAATTCATTCCATCTATGACCAACGATTTATATATGGGCCATAAGTAACAAGTGTTTTTTTCCTACTAAACACCGTATAAAAAGAATAAGTCAATGTACAATTGGTTCTTTAAATAGTTTTATAAAAAAAATTATTATGATTTAAATGATTTGACAAAGTTATATGTTATAATTTTCCTAATTTAAAAATTCAGAATTATTTTATCATATTTTAAAGTAATATTTGCTTGAATAATTTTGGTTACTTAACACAAAATTAGGTTGCTCTATATTGTAACTTTGCAGCATTTTTAGCAAAGAATACATGAAGGAAAAGAAGAAATTTCAATAAGCATTTTTAAAATACTATATTTTAGTAGTGGTCCATCCTATTAAAATATCATATCAACTAAATATTTTGATGTGACATTGTTTTCCACCCTATTAAGTTGCTTAAAGTCCATTAACATGCTAAAGGCTTTGGGCTAATAAGAAAATGGCCTCCCATATTTTTTTAAATAATTAAAATAATAATAATTTTGTTCAAAACATGTAAGTTCTTGATAATCAAACTTAACAACCGAACATTTCAATGTCGTACCAATTCTCTTTATATAAATTTGACTATTAAAACATGCAGTCTATCTTGTGACATAATTGTACAAAGATGAGATTTTACTAACTTTAATTTTGCAAAACTTCTTTTTATAGAGACAACATGAATTGTTAACAATATTTGATATATAATCCAAGAGTTAGGATAATCACCTTCCATTATTTTAATAAATTTTAAACACTTCAATTAAACTAGAACCGAATTGTAGTTAGTTATTTAATTTATTTAAATATCAATTTTAAAATATTTTAAACTTGAACTAGAGTCGAGTGAAAATTTAGATTTAGTTTAGATTTGTAATTTTGGATGAAAAATTGTTTAAATATATAATTTTTGGTTGTGGAAAAAAAACTTTGGTGGCCTAAACAAAAATAAATAAATTTGGTGGCCTTGGACCATTGTCCGCATTTCATACATATGGGCACCCAACTCTGAACATACTCTAAGTTTAAATTTTTTTAGCAATGAATCAAATATACATTAACATTTTCAGTATTTTTAAAGATATAATATGTTTTTGTTTTTTTTATGATCCTGGTATTCGGAGCCCCGAAGGACTCCGACTAGGTCCAAAACGTCCGCAGTCGCCAAGAGTATCCAGGAGGGTCTTCGAAATTCACCCCATGTTAATTGACAGTGGCCGAGATTCGAACCCAGGTGGCGGAACTCACAGCTGTGAGCCCTTTACCACCAGAGTTAGAAGCCCCGGTTTCATACTTGTTTAAAGCGTAAATCATTTTTCCCAAGAGATTCGAACTAGTGATTTTAAACACTCTTTGGAGTGCTTTAACCACTAAACCAAAGTCCCTTGTTTGATATAACATGTTTTTAACTAACAAATAGTTTTACCATTGATCACTTGTTTCTTGGTGATAGAACATGTTTTTAATAACAAATAGTTTTACCATTGATCACTTGTTTCTTGGTGATAGAACATGTTTTTAATAACAAATAGTTTTACCATTGACCACTTGTTTCTCTGTGGTAAATTTTTTTTTAAAAATGGTTTCAGGTCATATTATATTTGATACTTTGTAAAAAAGTTTATAAATAAATTAAAAAACATACGATCGAAGGTAATCTTAATTATTATTTTTAGGCGCCAAACCATTAAATGGACTCATTTAACGGTTTTGTTAGGCGGAGCAAAATCATATGGAACCATCCATCCACACACACAAAAACTCGCCTAAACAAAATATAACCGTCAATTTTCAGAAATGTTGACCTAGCTAAAATAACAGTTAAGATCTCTTCTACATTTCTTGTATAAAAATCACATGGTTTTGTTGCTTCTCGAAAAATTGAACAATCTGGTATGATATGTTCTGGGGGTGTGAGTTGTGTCTTATGAAGTTTTTGTCCTTATGTTTTCGATGATTTAGTGTTTAGTTATGGTAATAAAGACAATGTGATTGTTGATGAGGATATAGTTATGTGATCTTGTTGATTCTTAATTAGTAGATTCTCAAATCTGAACAGTCCATTGTGATGTGTTTTGAGGATGTTGATTTGTAGTTATTTGTAAGGGCCGTTTATTTTTTTGGCTAGTTTCTTTTCATTTTTTTAATGTTGTTCTTGATGCATGACTTTTGATCTATCACCTTCATATTCTTTTCAAAATAAAATAATAAGTAATAATGTCCGATGAGTGACTTGGCCTCCTCTTAAGATGGTCACACATCCATCTTGTTATCATCATAACTAAAAATATCAAACAAACACAAATTACACAATGCTGAATTCATTAGCTTTATATCAAGATGTTCATCTTCTTCGTGAAATTGGCTATTTGGCCACTTTGGTTGCAAGAAACCGTGATATTTCCTCTTGACTTGGAGACCTTAAATTGTTTAGATCTCACTTAGATTTTAGTTTTTTTGTTGTTTTACGGTGTGAGAAGAGAGTCATGCACGTGTGATCTTATATAAGAGCCAAAGAAAAGAGTAAGGATGTGAGAATAGATTGTGTGGGTTAGAGACACTTAAATTAACAAATAAAGATTAACTATCTAGTCCATTGCTATTTATGATGGGTTTACTTTTAGAGAAAGAGATACCGATTCAACCCAGTTACTTTATGAGAAAAATATATATCAGCTCAAGCCATAGTAGTTAATAGCGTTATTATTTTTTCGCTATTATAAAAATGCTAATTTTATCTTACACAATTAAATATATGAATCAAATATTTCAATATTTTAATATTCCCAAAATAATAAATTTTATAAAATAAAACGATCATAGGCTCTCAAATGTTATTTTATGAGAGAAATCCCATAAAGATGTGTTGGTTTGATCCATAATCTTTTCTAATCTAAATTATTGTTTTTCACTATTATAAAAACACAATTTTAACTTATATAATTAAATATCTTCGAATCAAATATTTCAATATATTCAAAATCAAAGTAAATAATAAATCTTATAAAATTATAACAACTCCATAGGCGTTTCTCTTCAAGCCATTCATCCTCTTCTTGAAACTTGGTCTTTGGTCGAAACCTTGGCCTTTCCTCTTGAGTCTTGACATTTCGACCTTCACTTGTTTAGATTTTACCTAAATTTTGGTTATGTGTTTTTTTGAGGTGTGAGAACAAAGTCTTGATATTGCGACCTTCACGTGTAATCTTACATAAGAGGAAATAAAAAGAGATAAGAATATGAAAATACATATGAAAAAATAATAAATACATCTAACAACATATGTTTAGTTTCTTTTATGGATCTTGAAGAATATGAGACATTTGTAGAAACTAATTTCAAATAACTTGAAAGTACAAAGTGTTGAGATAAACTTGAAAGAAGATAAGGAAACTTGAAGAAGAAGATATATTTATATTCTAAGATATTGATAAGATATGGTCCTATCTTTTAGGAGTTATCTAAAAGATAATTAGGAAGTGTTTTCCTAATAGGTTTAGGAAGTTGTCTAGGCATTATATATAGACCATCAATTTAGAGAATAGAAATAAGAGAGTTGTGTCTGAGATTATGGTTTTAAGAGAGATAGATTAAGTTTTGAGTTATTTTCTTAATCTAATAAAGTTTTTATTATTCTCTTAACCTAAAGTGCACATATATCGATTATCTGATTCAATAATTGTTATCAGAGCTACAAAATTAAACCAAATAAAATCGACAAAAGAAGAACATGGGAGAAATCGTCCAATCCACCAGCGCTAAGAGTAGCGATCTTTAGTATCCGATGCTTACCGACACAAATTGGGCTATGCGTATGAAAGCCGCACTCAAAGTAAACAAGGTTTGGAAATCTATAGATCCCAAAATAGAAGAAGGAAAGAAAGATGACCTAACACAAGCTCTTATATTCCAATCTATATCTGAAACCATTGTGATACAAGTAGGTGATCACAAGACATCAAAAGATATTTGGGAATCAATTCAGTCTAGGCACGTTGGAACAAATAGAGTTAATGAGGCTAAACTCCAAACTTTGACTCTGGAATTAGATAAACTATAGATGAAAGAAACAGAAAACATTGATCTTTTTCTGGAAAACTATTAGAGATTGTTGCTAAGTCATCAGCTCTAGGGGAAGCGTTTGATGAAGCTAAAGTAGTGAAGAACTTTCTTTATAGTCTGCCCAAACAGAAATTCATAACCATAGTTGCTGCACTCGAACAAGTATAAGATCTCAAGAAGACAAGCTTTGAAGACATAGTTGGAAGGCTTAAAGCATGTGATGAAAGAATCAACATAGATGATACAAAACTCACGGATCAATCAAAGCTTCTATTCACGAATACAAATTCTAACACTTCTCAAAACGGATATGACAATGGTCAATGAAAAGGAAGAGGCTGGTTTGCCAGGAGAGGAAGAGCACGTGGGCGAACCACCATTGGACAAGGTGGACATGACAAGTCAAAATTATATGTTATCGATGTGATAAACTAGTTTACTATGCCTATGTTTGTCCCGATAGATTAATTGGGAGACTCATTGAAGGTGTCTCTGTATGGAATTCAAATGTGGTATAAGCTACCATATGAGTCATTAACAGAGTTGAAGATCATGATATTAAAACTGCAAGAAGCTCAGGAAAGTGACGATGAAGATACCCAACAAGCCAAAGAACTAATGATGCATGAAGTAGTTTATCTGAATGAAAAGAACCTTCGTCCATATAAATTTAAGACCATGCGGACAACAAAAAGATCTGGTATCTCGATAACAGAGCATGTAGTCACATGAAGGATATTTTAATTTATTTCAACAAGTTGGACAAGAGAATAACTAGGAAGGTCATGTTCTGAGATGATTCAAGAATCAACATCAAAGGAAATGGATCAATTTTCTTTGTAAGTAAAAACGGTGAGAAGAAGATACTAGCAGATGTTTACTATCTCCTAGATCTTAAAAGTAAAATCATAAGTCTAAGACAAACAACGAAATCAGGTTGTGAGGTAAGGATGAAAGAAGACTATCTATTGATATGATTGAGATAATAAGCTTCAGACAAAAGCAAAGAGATCGAAAAATAGGCTCTACAAGGTAATTACGGAGATCGAAAGTGCAAGATGTCTAAAAATCAGAGAAATAAGCGATTCCTACAAATGGCATACAAGGCTAGGACATATTGGCTTCAAATCAATACAAACAATGGTGAAAGAGAAGCTTGTTAAAGGCTTAAATCTGAAAGAAGTCAATAAAGAATTATGTTTTTCATGCTTACTGGAAAAGCAAACAAGAGCAAGTTTTCCAAAAGGTACACAATTAAGAGCCAACCAAGTTTTGGAACTAATTGTGCGGACCAATAACACCACCAACAACAGCTTGAAACAAATCTTTTGTTTTTATCGATGATCACTCAAGGTATATATGGACAATTGTTTTAAAAGAAAAAGTCAAGATTTTGAAAGCTTCAAGAGATTCACGAAAAGGTTGAACAAGAGTTGAATAAAATGATAAAGTGTTTCAGAACAGATAGAGGAGTAGAGTTCACATCTCAAGAATTCAAAGGTTATTGTGAAGAATTCGGAATTCAGAGACAATTAACAACTCCATACTCACCTCAGCATAATAGAGTTGTAGAAAGACGGAACCAAACTCTTTAGCAATGACACAAAAAATCTTGCAACATATGAAGGTTCCCAACTCTTTATGGGGAGAAGTAGTAAGACACTTAACGTACTTGTTTAATTGAGTTGCCACAAATACCCTAAAAGCACAAACACAATACAAAGTTTCAAAGGAAAGAAACCAAACATAGAGCATCTGCGTGTGTTTGGATGTGTTGGATACGTTAAGATAGAAGCTTAGAATCTCAAGAAGTTGGACGATAGATCTAGAAAGCATATTGCATGTTGGATCTATCAAAAGGAAAGGTTGTTGGGAGAAAGGATGTAGTCTTTGACGAAAAAAGTGGTTGGAATTGGAGTAAAATCGCCGAAGATACATCTACTCACATATGTACTTTTACGATTGAAAAAGAGATGATATAGGAAATCATGATCACATTAATAATGATCATGAAGAAGAAGTAAAGGATGAAGTCGAAGAAAACCAAGAAGTTCAACATGATCAAGATGAAAACAAAGATAATGTTGAAGAAGAACAAGAAGATCTGAATCAAGATGATCTTAATGAAGAAACCAACGTTGTGGTTCCAAGAAGATCAACACAAACAAATCGGTCATTTTATCTTGGTTATTATGATATGATGGACAAAAAGAGAGCAAAGAAGTATTGATGTTGTGTGATGATGAACCACAAAATTATAATGAAGCAAAAGGAATCAAAGCCCAAAGAGAAGCTTGTGAAAGTGAGATTGAATCGATAACTAAGAATAAATTTGGTATTTAACTGATCTACCACAAGGAGAAAAGGAAATTGGACTCAAGTGGGTGTTTAAAGTAAAATGCAATTACAATGGGAGTATAAACAAACACAAAGCAAGCTTCGTTGCAAAATGATATATTCAAGAACAAGAAATTGACTTTGATGATTTTTTCGCCCCAATATCAAGAACTGAAACAGTTCGATTCATAATTACACTAGCCATTTCTGAAGGATGGGAAGTTCATCATCTAGACGTAAAGACTACTTTCTTACATGGTGAATTTCAAGAAGATGTTTATGTCAAACAACCTGAGGGTTTCGTTCAAAAGGGAAAATAAGATAAAGTCTATAAATTAGACAAAGCGGTTTATGGACTTCGACAAGCCCTAAGAGCATGGAACAACAATGGACATTGGCGTACAACTTTCGAAAGCTAGAGAAGAAGAAGGTGCCAACGAGCTGAAATATAGAAGGAGTACTGGATGTTTAAGGTATCTTTTGCATACTACATCATATCTTTCTTATTGTCTTAGAGTTTTGAGCAGGTATATGCAAGATCCAAAGGAATCACATGCAGTTGTACTTAAACGAGTACTACATAAGAGGAACATACTCCTTTGGTCTCTCATATCTGAAGAAACGAAAGATTGAACTTCTATGATACAGCGATAGTAGTCACAACGAAGATCCAAATGATGGCAAAAGTACAATATGTCATATCTTCTATCTTAATGAATGTCCTATAACTTGGTGCTCACATAAGCAAGAGACGATTGCACTATCTTCTTGTGAAGCATAGTTCATGGCTGTAACTGAAGCTGCAAAGGAAGCTATTTGGCTTCAAGAGTTATTTGAAGAATCGTAGAAAGCTCAAACCAGCAAGTTACGATCAAAATTGAAAACAAGTCCGTCACATCCTTAACAAAAAATCCAGTTTTCCATGGGAGAAGCAAGCACATACACAAGAGATATCACTTTATTAGAGAATGCATCAAAAATAATCAATTGAACGTCGAGCATGTGCCAAGAAGTGAACATAAGGCTAATATTATGACTAAGGCACTTGGAAGAATCAAGTTCAAGGAAATGAGGGAGCTGATTGGTGTCCAAGAGATTAAAGACGATAAGCTCAAGCTTAAGGGGGAGAGTGTTGAGATAAACTTGAAAGAAGATAAGAAAACTTGAAGAACAAGGTATGTTTCTATTCTAAGATATTGATAAGATATGGTCCTAACTTTTAGGGGTTATCTAAAAAAATAATTATGAAGTGTTTTTCTAATAGGTTTATGAAGTTGTCTAGGCCTTATATATAGACCATCGATTAGAGAATAGAAACAAAAGAGTTATGTGTGAGATTAGGCTTTTAAGAGACAGAGATTAAGTTTTGATTTATTTTATTAATCTAATAAAGTTATTATTTTCTTTACCTAAAGTGCACATATATCGATGATTTGATTGAGTACAAATTTCAAACAAACAAAAATGAAACCATGTTATACTTTGATAATATAAGTAGTTATTAGTTGCGAGATGGTGAACGAAGAAGAAGATAATCTAAAGATTTTGACATGAGGGGTGGTCTTGAAGGAACTAATTTTTCAAATAAATTAGTAAGACACCATCTCGACATATAAAAAAATTATATATGAAGAACACATACATAAAAAAAACAAATCGATAGAGAAAAAATCACAAAACATTACATTAGAGCATGTTCATCAGAGAACCAGCCAAGAAGTTCTTAATAAACTTTTTAATACTTTTTTCTTAATAGTTTATGCACTTTAGAAATTGGTGTCTTTTTATTATTTTTGGTGTCCATTGATAAGGTTCTTAATAAAAAATCTTGACAAAAAAAAGTTGTCACAAACACGCATACACTTAGGCACATTGCTAAAAGCATCCCCAACTGCATCAATTATCACACACAAACATTATAAATCACTTTCTAATCAATCTAAAACTAAAACCATTGATAAAGTCTCTGTTAGGCTCCTATTGCAAATCAAAGACAGAACAGACAATTACATACTCAAGTTCCTCCTACTGCAAATCATGACAAACCATTGCAATTTTCTCACATAAGACAACACATACACTTAAACACATACACAACTTGACACAAAAGTGACACAATTTGACACACATCTAGACACAAAAATAGACACAAGACAACACAAGATACTACACAATGTATTGTGTCCTTACCTGTTTACTACTACAATCTGTTGTAGTGATCATTAGCTTGCCCCTTGAATCCTCACATGGACCTTCATTTATCAAAAATGATTATTGAGAGATTATATAATGCAAATACAAAATTGTATATAGAAAGATGAACAAGATGAGTGGTGTCAATATACCTATACCTGGACATTTTTCCCAATGAGCTCTCTGTAAACTGAGCTTTGCATCATCAATTGATTCACATCAAAACTTCCCAGCTAAGATAAATTGGTATTAATTTTGTTACAACATAATAATGTTAGGCTTATGCATTTCTCGATATTCCTAGTATTGTAACGTAATAAGGCTATGGTGTACTATCTTCATATTCTTAAGCTAATTGCTCTCTCCAATTCTCCCAACAATTATAAACTTACCAAAATGCTGGCTGCAAAGACTGCAATGGAACAATGTCGTTTTTTTATCTTGGTCAAGATAAACACTCCCCAAAGTTGTGTTGAAACAACTGTATAACACCAATAACTTAAATCATGTCCAAATCCCATTTATTTGGTTAATTGGAGACAACCGAGAATCACCAAATCGATAATCAGATTCACCACAACACTCATTCGACTCTATTTGCTGCAATACTATAATCGAAAAGAGAAAGAGAAATGATTAAAACTTACCATGCATTGCCTTCTTCTCCAATCGAGGTGATTCGACTTAAATCGTTTCCTCCGACTCCAATCGTCTCCAGCCGATGAAATATCTTGCCTCGCCATCTCCAATTTCTTCTCTTCTGACGATTACACGGCGATTTTGGCCGGAGAAGTAAAATCGCCAAGATCATCGCAAATGGTTTTTCTGGTGAAACAAAACCCTTTCGAGTTACAAAAAATGAGAAAAGAAAAAAAAAATTCAAACAATTCGGACCAATCACTATCAGACACGTACGCATATTTTACCTGGTCTTAAAAGCCTAATATAAAATCCGGCTCTTGTATAAATTTGATTATTTTGTTTAATTTTTTGTCTAAATACACACAAATACATGTTAAGAGCTTGTTTAGATACACAAATAGACATGCTCTTAGGTTCTTACCTCTGATATTGTTATTTGAAGAAGATTATGATTAGAGAGAGTGTGATGGTAAAGTAAAAACGGTACAAAAGTCAAAAGTCATATTGGCCTCGAGCAAATGTATATCCAAAATACAAAACTCAATAAGTTAACTTCCAAATTTGTTTTGTAAGCCCGTAAATTAAAAATATAAACTCAGGAAATATATTCACAATTATATACATATAACCTTTTTTTATAAATAAACATGAAACGCATATTGAGGAAAAAAAAAACATGAAACGCATATCATTTAAAGTTTTAACAATATTATCATAAATCTAAAACTACTAAATTATAAATCCATTACAAAGATCTCCAATATGTTCTAATAATCTTATAATGTTCGCATATGCTTCGTAGATCAATAATCAGGATAGAATTGGAGTTGCTTGGCTTCTTACAAATGGTGTAGTTGTATTGGCATATGGTTCACAATCAGCTGATCTAATGGAGATTGTCTGAGGTTTATGGAGTTCGCGAAGCCATCATTTCAGCTAACAAACTCGGCTTCAAGGATTTCAGGTTAACAATGATAACGCAAAGTTAATGTCCTTGTTGCAACGATTCTATGCTATTGGTGCTTCTAACAATCTTCGATATGACTCTGCTACTATCTTATTGCAAGACATACTACAAGCTAGTAATCACTCGGTTCTATCTTTTGCATATGTACCTCGATCTTTTTTAAGTTTTGTAGACAGTTTAGCTTTGCAAGCTCGTCATTATAATACTCCTACTCTTGTAAAACTGCTATATTAATCAATGTTATATTTCAGACAAAAAAATAAAATAAATAAATAAATACATACAATTGTGAGGACATACACATTTGTTAAGTTATACAAGGTATTATAAATTTTTTTTATAAATTATAATAAAAAAATAAGGAGCAAGTGGTCTAGTGGTGTGCCGCATATGCTACATAGTTATTAGACAAATGATCGAATCTGGCCGCTCGCATAACAAATGTATTTTCTTCTATTTATTGAGTTTGGGTTATTGGGCCGGTTCGTAGTGTTCTAAATATTAATGTAACAAAAGAAAAACTACAAGAAAAAAACAAAAAAAAGTATACCTAAAGTGGTGGCAAGTTTATGATAATTTTTTTTTTTTTTTTTTTTTTTTTTGGNTTGGCAATCGTTTATGATAAATTGTTTAATAATAGAAAATTTGGCAATTTCAGAAAATGTGCGTACAAAAGTGGTGGGAAGTTTAAAATGGAGTTGCTTGTAATGTGAAGCAAAGATGATTTCGCCTTTTGCTTGGTTTTCAACTATCATCATAACGGACTACTTATTTCGTCTTTTACTCTTTCTCTCCACCTTTTATTATTTTATTTTTTACTATTCCTTTTTCATTCAATTTTTGTTGTTGTTGTCCTTTGAAGTCAAAGAGAAAGCAACAGAAGAAACAGTATTAACGTATATCTAAAATATGGAGAAAGTCCAAAGAAATGTATAGTGAAAGGCCAAACGTGCCTCCATGATTATTATTCCATCAAATTTCAAAGTCATCAACACCGAAATGGTCCATACTACGTGTCGAACCTGCTCATAATTTTGTTTCAACGAGTCTCTATTTCAAATTGTCTCTTTGAAACTTTCTTTTCCTTTTATAAGGATATTACAATATTTTCATATTACTAGTCAAACTTCTGATCATAAATATTTATCGAGAAAGACCACTCTATCCTTTTTTCTTTGATAGATAACTAATTTATATTAGAATATTGAAATGAAACTCACATGAAGTACATAAGGGAAATTCCACTCATGTATTTCATTCGCAACCATCAAACTTTTGATACATTTATAGATTTTAAAGTGAAATTTAAAGTATTTGGTTACATTACAAGTTTTTTTTTTGGAATTTAAAGTACTATACATCATAAATTCGAGCATCAAATTAATGCATCTATTCTCTATATTCGATCTCGATATTGAGTGGTACACGTTGAACTATATATATATATATATATCTAATATATATCCATATCAACGAAACAATAGATATATGATGGTATCGTTTGCATAAATTAACAACAATGAATAGTAAGTCTTATAAAAAACAAAACAAAAATCAGAAGAATTACTCATTAATATACACATATACACGTACAATCACATAAATTGAAATGAATTATTGAGATTAAAAGCGCATAAACTTACAGTCACTCCATTACTAATTAAGAAGTTATATATATAAATATTCTTAGTTATAGTTAAACAAAATCCGGGAAGATATATTTATATAATATATAAATGATCCAAAAGTTAAGGATTGGTGGGAGAAGTAAGTGGAAAAAGAGGAAGAAGAAGAGGTTGAGAGTCTCTAGGAGTGGAAATTGGAGAAGGATGAAGAAAAAAGCGTTTGTCAGCAATGGCTTTGTCTTCTTCGGATGAGTAAGGAGATGACTTGTTGAAGGGGTCATCGTTGCTTCTAAGTGGCGTCACGGGACTGTTTAGCCCTAGTTTTGGGAAATCAAGCATGCTTGGAGATAGAATAATATTCTCTGATGAACTGTTCCTTGGAGAAAACATCAATCTCTGAGAATTTTGAAGCCTTAAAGTATTAATCATTAGATCATTTTTACCAAACATGTTGTTGTTGTTTTGTCTTCTCTCGTAGAGTTTAAAGCTATTGGTTTTTTTTATAGGTGGAATTGAGAAACCTCCTTTGTTGTTGTTGTTCGCCGGAGAATTAGGAGCTTCGTGGTGTTTTACGGTGGTGGTATCAGTTGAGGAGCCGGTGAGCATTTGAACAACTTGCTTGAAAGTGGAAGTGTCCGCTTGAACAAATGTTGTTGGGTAAGGATTTGAGAGATGTTGGTCATGAGGAGATCTTGTTTGAGGCTGAAACCTAGGAGAAGGAGGAGGTGGATTTTGCATAATTTGTTCTTGTTTTGAAGATAAGAATGATGTTGAAATCTCCATCAATGATAAGTCTATGTGTTGTGTATATAAGAGGAAAAAAGAGAGAGAGAGAGAATGATTGAAGGAGGAGAAGAAGAAGAGTGGAAGTTGCAGATGTGAATAATGTGTATTGGTGTTGCTTAGAGCAAGATTATTGGTAGAACCTAAATTAAGGTTCTTTAGATTAGTTTATTAATTTATTAATGATTAGAGAAACTTAAGAAACTTCACTTGTTTTAGGAGATTAATGGTAGAACCAAGTGGTGGATCTTTAGAATAAAATAATATTATTTTTTAATTATAATTTTTAATTGAAAATATTTGAACATAAATTTTATGAAATATTTGAACATAAAATTTATGAAACTAACTAGTTAATGCATTAATATTTAATCCTAAAAACAAAAATCGACATAGAACCAAAATTTTAGGTATTTTTTTGGTATTTCGGGTCTGAAATACTCGAAACCGACATAGAACTGAATATTAGAAAAGTATCGATTGGGTATTCGAATTTAGGATCAGAAGAACCGGAACAAAAACGAATACCCAAAAGCCCAGTCCTACAAAAAAATCATGAATAAAAAAATTATTTTTGGGTATTTTATTTTTTCCGGATAATTTAGTTTCAAACTATTTCGGTAAACTATTTCGGGTAAAGTATCAATTGAATATTCGAAATTTAGGATTCAAAGAACCGGAACCGAATCGTATAAACCAAAGCCAAACCTTAGAAAAAGAAAAAAAAAAACAAAAAACAACAACTG
>OVBE01010800.1:1333-11663 GCA_900406425.1 Iberis pinnata
GCTTGATCTTGAGAGGTCGGTTGTTCCATCAAACTGCCTTTAAGCTTCTGCATATGTATATTAGCAGACCAACAAACCACATGACATCTTTAGATGTTTCTATATCAAAAACACATTCAAAACTATACATACATTCCAATTCCAAAATCTATGCTCCAACCACAAAGAAAGTTATGGCCATTTATTAAGACTCTTATCCATTGAATGCTTAATATACAACCGAAAGCTTTACAATTCATGTAGAAAGAATACTAAAGGAATCAATCAAAAACAACTTAATTCTGTAAACTCCCAAACCCTAAATTCCTTGACCCACTCAAAATTAAGTCAACGCAATTTCTAGAATTTTGTTTTTCATCGCGATTTAATCGGGAATCAAGGTTAATTATCCAACTGAGTAACTAAATCCCTATCAAATCGCGATTTCATTCTATCGGAACGAATTTCTCCTTTTCCTCTTAAATATATTTCGATTCAATATTACAATAAAGGAAAAACAGAAAACGAAACTGAGGAAGAAAGGAAGGGAGAAGCGTACGTACCTTGATAATTTGACAAATAAAATTAGTAATTTCGACACAAATTCGATAATTTGGTTTAGTTTTTATCTTATTATTTGCCACCGAATTCACACGTCAACAAATTTGCATAGTCTGTATAAATTATTACTTTCGTCAGTCCTTTTATAATCAGACTTTTCGGTTTTAAATCTGACTTTTGGTAACACTCCTAACTTAGCAAGTGGGTTTTCGGTAACACTCCTAACTTTATCTTACATGGTTCAAACTACGTAACAGAGACATTTCTCCCTAAAAGCAACCAGCCACCACCGTATGTGAAAAATCGGGCCCCGCAGCTATCGGCTTTTTTTCCGGCAACATTGATCCCCTTTATCTTTCTATGTATTTAGGTCGGTGGTGACGAAGCTATAGTGTGCTTGGATGCTGGAATGTTTTCGGATAGTGAAGTCGGCAGAGCATGGANTCGTTGCCGAGGTCTTCCTACCCGCATGTTGTTTGCTATGTCTCTGCATATATCCTGTTTTACAGAGATGTCTTTCAGTGTAAATCCAGCTAGCGTTTTTGGAGTTGGCATGTCTCCATGTTGAATTTTTGTTTTTTGGTTGGTTTCGGTCCCGGTTATATAGTGGTTCCGGTTTGGATGGTTTTGTGTTTCAGATCTTGGGGGTCTCGGTTTTGTTTTCTTCAAATTTATTTTCTAAGCTTATCACTTATTTCATTAAAGCTCGGTCCGAAGTATTCTTGTTGGTTTCTTTGCATGATATATGTTGTTGGCTCCTATTGTTTCTCATCGGTCTCGTTCTTTGTTACTATCTTTGGAGGACAACTTACCCGTTCTGAGGTGTTTCGCTCTTTATCACTCCATTTGGGGTTATTCGAGGCCCTTTTATTTGAGAGACGACTTCATAGCATATCTAAGTAGACTTTGTTTTCGAGTTCGAGCTTGCTGCTTTCCGGATTTTGGAGGTGTTTTCCAGTAGTCTTTTTGGTTCCATGATTCTGGTTATTTGTCTATATGTTCTGTGTTTGAGAGGTAGGCCTAATCTATAGGAGGTTTCGTGGCCAAGGTCTCGTTATTTGGATTCCAACCTTATCCGCTCGGAGCTTACAACATTTTGGTGCTTAATTTTCAATTTGGACTTTTTGGATAATTTTGTTCCGTTTTCTTTTCACTTTAGCTAGTGATTTTAGTTATTTTATATAGTCTAGTCTATCGTATTTGGCTCTCTTGTTTGGAATTTGTCTCTAAAAAATTTGTGTATTCTCCCGAATCTGTTTTTTTTTTGAATAAAATGTAAATATTCATTAAAATGAAATGTTTTACATTAGTTAAAAAGCTAAGGCAATCTATCTATAGATTCTAAAGAATTTGTGTATTATCACGACTCTGTTTTCTTTGGATAAAATGTAAATATTCATTAAAAATAAATTATTTTATATTAGCTAAAAAGCTAAGGCGATCTATCTATAGGCTCAAAAAAAATAAATGAAAAACCTAGAAACCTTTATTCTCTTCAAAAGAAGAGAAAAATGAATGAGCTAAAACCAGAAACCAGAAATCCTAATACAATTTACTAGGCCAAGACACAAACTCCTAAAACCCAAACTAACATCCAAGAAAACCCTAAAAAATGAGAAGGAGCTTGAACCCTAAGAGACCAAAGCCGATGCCGTTAGGAATGAAAACTTCGTTTGAAGCAAAAGGAGAGGACGAGATCCGAGACTGGCCACCAGCAGGATACAAAAAAACCACCCTCAAAACTGAGATGAGCCCGCTGCGCCTAGCGCTGATAGGTAAGTCCTCAGAAGCCGCACTAGACCACCACCAAGGCGGCTAACCCCCAAAAGCAACCCTCTCCGGTCGACTAGACCGGGAGATGTTCCACATGCGCCTAGCGCCGTCGAGGAAGGGGAACATAACAACCAGGGAGCTCACCGGAGAGATCCATATTGGAACCTTAACCGAAGAGCCGCAAAGCAACAACGAAGGTAAGAGACGAAACTTCACTACCTTTGGCAAGTTTGATTCGATGGAAATATAAACCAATAGCTCTTTCAATTGTGCAAGCACGATTGGTTGGATTAGCTCACTTTAACCTGATTCGGACTAGAACCATTTAAACCGGAGTTGAAGGAGAAAGGATGGACACCAGCACCACTTGGTTGGAGAAGGAACCGCGCCGCCTGCTGTGAGCCACTAGTCATCACCGGGGACCCAAAGCGCTTCCGAGACTTCACGAACCCTAAATCCTGTCCCAAACTAAGGAGTCTGTTCTTTGTCGGGCACCGGTTCAGAACGAAGAACCAAGTAATGAAGCTATGTTTAGGAATACCTTGCTTATTCCACACTACTCTTCTCCAAGGGACTAATTGATCATGATCTTTAAGCAAATTATAGATTTGACCAGTTTTCTAGGTGCTTTGCTTTGTTCCATCCACTATCCATTCATAAGCATCTTCTCCCTCTGATAGTTGAACCGTCGTCATGTAGATATGCAGTTGGAGTTGCTGATCTGATCTTGCTGAAGGAATGTTCCAATGGCCGTTTCTGAATAGTTGGTGCAGAGTTGATGTAGCTGGGATGCCTAGATTGACCGAAGCTCCTAATGACAGGAAGAATCTGATGCTTTCAAATGGGGACCAGTGATCAGACCAAAATCTGCTACTCTTTCAATTTCCCACTTTTTGTTTTATCCAACCATAAGCCAATTCCCTGATTTTTATAATTTTGTTTTCTAACCAAGAGTTCCTTTGTGCAGGTTTAATTATCCAAAGGTTTGAAATCTCCATTTTAAAGACCTCATGCTTGAACCACGCAACCCAAATAGAGCCGGACCTAAAGAAAATCATCCAAATCAACTTTAAAGAACATGCTCTGTTCCAGGCTTGTAAGTCCTTGATGCCTAACCCTCCTTCTTGTTTTGATAGTTTGACTATTTTCCATGCAATCTTTGCGCTATGATTTCATTATTTTTGCTCCTATCCATAAAAATATACCGCACATATAATTCATTTGCTTAATAGTTTCTTTTGGCAAAATAAATGTGGAGCACCAAAAGTTTGTAATCCCCGCTATGATCGTGTTGATTAACAGTAGTCTGGTTGCGAAAGATAGTGTTTTGACTATCCAAGAGTTTAATTTTGTTTTTATCTGGTGTAGTAAGGGGGCGCTGGCTGCTAAAAAGAATTTTCTTGTTGAAAGGGGAACTCCCAGGTACCTTACAGGTAATGAGCCCTTTGGAATATGAGTTTGATTGCAAAGTGTGTTCTCTTCTTCTTCAGATAAACCAGCCGAAAACATGGATGATTTTTGCAGGTTTATTCCCAATCCTGAGAGTGCCTTGAAATCATGCAGAATTTGTAGAGCTCCTTGAACTGAGTGCATGTTACCTTCCAAGAAAATAAGTAAATCGTCTGCAAAAAAAAAGGTGGGTCAGTTTGATAGATTTACATTTATGATGATAGTTGAAGGCTCCTGATTCTGCTCCTTTGTTAAGTAGATGGGATAGGCAGTTCTTGGCAATCACAAATAGGTAAGGAGACAGGGGGTCTCCTTGGCTCAACCTTCTCGTTCCTCTAAAATAACCGTGAACTTTGCCGTTGTAACCGACTGTATAGGACGGGGTACAAACACATGCCTTTAAACATGCAAGATAAGTTTCTGGTATCTCTACTGTTTTGAGAATTTTGAAGATGAAATCCCAACTGATGGTATCAAAAGCTTTTGCAATATCAACTTTCAGGGTTATTCTTTTTGGTCCCTCTTCCTTATGATATCCATCTAGAAGTTCTGATGCTAATATAGTATTCTCCATTAGTAGTCTTCCGTGTACAAATGTTGTTTGATTTGGTAGGATAAGCTCTGGAAGTATTGGCTTCAGTTTCTTCACTAATATTTTGCTAATGGTTTTGTAGGTAGTGTTGCACAATGAAATGGGTCTGTAATCTGTGATGAAAGATGCTCCTTGTTTCTTTGGGATGAGAGTCAATATGGTTTTGTAGAGGCTGGTAGAAAAGCAGTCTGGAAAAATTTGGAGATGGATTTCACAACATCAATTCCACGAAGAGGCCAAGTGGTTTTGAGGAAAGCTGAGGAGAAACCATCTGGTCCCGGAGATTTGTTTTGATTCAGTCGAAACAGGGAAGCCGTGATTGCTGTCTCTGATGGCAGTTCCTGCATTTTGGCTATTGTGGCTGGCGAACATCGATAAGAGATGGGAGTTCTAAGCCATTGAATGGTTGATGGGGAAGTGGATGGGGGCGGTGCAAGGATTGACTTGAAATGATTAACTGCGTGAGAGCTGATCAAGTTTGGATCATATATTACGTGGTTAGCAGAGAGGGTGAAAGATCGGATAGCATTTTGGTTGTTTCTGACTTTAAAGACTCGATGAAAGTAAGTTGCGTTGTGATCTCCTCAATTTTCATGCCTATTACATTATAGAATACAACAACCTAGAAAAAAATGAGATTTCGACTTCAAAAGTTGTACAAAGACACATTCGACCAGTTTTGGTGGAGAGGACGAATGAATATGCCAAAAAATTTTAAGAAGGGAAAAAACCCAAAAAATACTCGAACTTTATAACATTTGTCATTTTAATACACAAACTTTTTCGGTTGCCATATTAATACATCAAGTTTTTGTTGATGTCATTTTAATACATCAATTTATTATAATTACTATTTACATATTTGAACTTTTTGAAATCGAAATTTCACTTAATGAAACTCTAACGGACGTTAACCATAATTACACAACTTTTATGATTTCCCACATAATACACGAGCTATTAATATTTTTCAGTTTCATACATGAACTAACAAATTTGTATAATTATATATATATGTTTTTAAAAATATGTTCATGTTAGAGCAAAATTTAAAACTTTTGAAACAATTATTGTTATATATTTATACTATATTGATGCAAAATAAATTAAAATAAATAGAAAAAATCCAATAATACCATTTTCACTATCACTCATTTACCGTTTTGTAAATTAACATCAATATTTTAAAATAAAAAATATTTTCTAAACACATTTTTCTTATTTTATTATGAGTGCTTTCGTTCGGTTCACACAAGAAAAAATATTTTGATTGTTATAAAATCTTTCTCGAGTAAATTGAACAGAAAATTTCAAAAACTAATGAGAAAATGTGTTAAAAATGATGGTAATTTCAAAAGTAATATCAAGGAATTAGCAATATTTTAAAAAATTCAATAATTTTTATTTTTTTGCATTAATAGTAGTAATTATTTCATATGTTTTAAAATGTGTCCTAACAATTTTATTAACATGAAAATGTGTTTTAAAACAAAAATATCCAATTTTATAAGTTCGAGAGTTCATGTATTAAACTGGAAAAACTTAATAGTTTGTGTATTTTTTGGGAAACTAGAAAATTTTGGTAAATATGGTTAACGTCCGTTAGCTTCCGTTACGTAAAATTGCGATTTTGAAAAGTTCATGTATTAAAATGAAAAAAATGGATGCATTAAAATGACAAACAAAAAAGTTTGTATATTAAAATAACAAATTTTATAAAGTTTGAGTATTTTTCGGGTCGTTTCCCTTTAAATAAAATCGTATGAAATATGATCAACTCATATATCTAGCTCCTCGTGAATACAATTTTTTTTAGTTTTATTTTAAGATTTATGAATGTTTTATCGAGGGATACATATCAAGTGCGGATATGTAACCAATTTGAGAAGAAGACGTATTTGAATGGGTAAAACATGTTTGATCGGGATAAAATTTCCAAGAAAGGATGAGGACTCAAAAATTTTAAATTAGAACTTTGGGATAAAAAAAGTTAAGAGTTAGTTCATTAGCCGATTTTAGTAGAGAATGTTTGTACAACCTTAAGGATTTCGTTTTGGCTGATTTTTTACAAAGACGAAACTACAAGGAAGTGAATATTTGATTTGGAGCTTAGTACAAAAGTTAAACAATATGTAGACGTTGGTGAAGTTAATCTGTCATAATGCAAAATAATAGGAATATGATGAGACATAGTCTCATTTTTTTACGCCTTGTGATTCATGACATATAGATTTTGATCTTATTGAATGATGATTGTTTGATAATTAATATTAAATGAATATGACATATAATGTTTACAAGATATAGTGTTATAAATGTATGTTGGAGTACATGAAGAAAATTTGTTTGAAGTATAGAACATAAATATGGGCTGAGAATCCAAAATGAAATGGAATTGGATTGCAAGAGTTACAGTCAACCTCTGAGAATGGAGTTCATAAAATCATCACAATGACGGATGAACTTAATGAACGATATGATTTTGTAACTTGTATTTTTGAAAAAGATGCAAATGATATGTTTGTTAGTGTTTAAGTTTATGTGCGATGTTGATTATTGTATAAGTCTAGAAAGTGTTATATATTTAAGTGAACATATATGAGTTATTCTCACTAAGTAATCTTTTTACTCACCTTCTCTATATTTTTGAGGTTAGTAATTCTCAATATGTGCGTTGGTGAAATTTTAAGGAACAAAAAAGTCTTCTTCTCTCTCCTCACGAGAGCGATCAAGCAAGCCTCCTTTTTTCTCTTCAATCCGCCGTCGCCTCTCCGGTGGCGGCCACCGTCTCCTTTTTTCGGCAATGGGCTCCAAATCCAAGTCTCGTTCGTCCTCTTCTCGTTCCCCTCCCTCCTTCCCCTCCCTCTCACTCTCAATCTAAAACCATAATTTTAGATTCAAATCTCTCTAAATCGGCCCAAGTTTCTTTTGATTCGACTTCTGCCGAAGCTCCTCTGGCGAGTTCTCTAGAAGCAGCCTCGTCCTCTCCTCTGGATCCCCTAACTCTAGCTGCTAAATCCTGGCGAGACCTCCTAGTTGGATCTTCCGGTAAGCTTCAGAAGAAAGGGACTCCTTTTGTTCTGGAATCTGGTGAAATGTGTGTAGAGATTCCAAACAAATTCATCCCAAACAACCAACGTAGGTGGGATAGCTTTTTCGTAGGTCAATTTCACGGTGACCTTCCTTCTAGAGGTGCTCTTCACGCTATCCTCAACGGTATTTGGAGCAACAAATTACGTGACATCTCGGTTTCACGAATTGGAATTCGCTATGTGCTAATCAAAATCCCATATCTTCAAACTCGACAGAGCGTTCTAAAGCAGGGTATTTGGCACGTTGAGGGACAAACAATGTTTGTCGCAACTTATAAACCGGGTATTACTCCAGCTATTCCAGAGCTATCGGAAGTNCTTCACGCTATCCTCAACGGTATTTGGAGCAACATATTACGTGACAGAGCGTTCTAAAGCAGGGTATCTGGCACGTTGAGGAAAAAACAATGTTTGTCGCAACTTATAAACCGAGTCTTACTCCAGCTATTCCAGAGTAAGTTCTGGTCTGGCTAGAATTTCGTGGAGTCCCGCCATATTTTTTCAACGATGAAGGTATGGAACNTGAGTCCCGCCATATTTTTTCAACGATGAAGGTATGGAACACGTAGCAGGAATGATTGGCCACCCTATTAGTCTCCACCCTTCTACTGCAAATATGACAGACCTGGAGGATGCAAAGGTTTTCACCATTGTAGACCCTTCTAAACCAATTCCAGAAGTAGTGAATGTTATATTTGAATCCAGTAACATACATAGAGTTGAGGTTTTTTGCCCATGGCTTCCACCCATCTGCAGTTTCTGCTCACAAAGAGGACACTCACTCAAAAGATGCCCTACTGCCCCTATTAGTTGTACTCATTGCAACTCCAAGAGTCACCCAACCTCTCAATGTACACGTGAAGTTCAAACTTCCAAAGCAAAAGTTCTACCTAAGAGTGGTACACTTCCTCACTACAAACAGAGGAAAAATCGTACCCATAGAGCAAAAACAAGGCTGCCAATAGAGACATACCCAGCGCACTCATCTGACCGATACCTCTCAGCACCCTCCACCCCATCTTAAAGCTGGATCACTCTCTATCGATCTAGGACTTATTCAATCTGTTGCACCAAAGAAAACAGGGAAGACGATAACTTCTCACTCCTCTAGCTCGTCCTCTTCTGCTGTAGAAGCTCAAGAGGAATCATCTTCTTCTGATTCTCCCTCGGAAAAAGACGATAACCCGGAGGATAATTCAAAGTTCATTCAAGTTTTATCAAAGAAACAAAGGAGATTTCAAAAGGTTTCTTTGGGGAAGAAACCACCACAAGTCTAGTTTATGTTAGATACATTAGCATTTTGTTGGAACGTAAAGGGTTTAAATAAAAATTTTAAGAGGTAGCATTTGAAGAAACAACTAAGGCAAGTAAAGCCTTCTTTTGGTTGTGTTATTGAAACAAAGGTAAAGCGAGCTAAAGCTCCTGGATATGTAAAGTATGTTTTTCAAGATTGGAACTTTGAAGCAAATTACGAATTTTCTTTGTGCGGAAGAATTTGGGTTGTTTGGTCTCCACATATAAATCTAACCATATTCTCCAAGTCTAGAAAAATGATAACATGTGTTATTGAGATTATAAGACCTACTAAACGAGTAGTATTCTCTTTCGTTTACGCCAAAAATGATAGAGCAGGCAGACAATGTTTGTGGGATGAGATTCGGTCTCTTTCAACAAACCCTTTATTAGCAACATTACCATGGATAATCTTAGGCGACTTCAACCAAACGATTGATCCCTCTGATCATTCAGCTAGTAGTACTAAGATTACATCGGCGATGCAAGAGCTTCGAGATTGTTTCGCCTGCTCATGTATAAGGGACCTTACCTTTCGAGGTCATCATCACACATGGTGGAACAAGCAATCCGAAAACCCTATCACGAAGAAACTTGACAGAGTTTTAGTGAATGATAATTGGGAAAAAGAATTTCCTATGTCATTTGCTCAATTTGGAGACCTTGAGTTCTCAGATCATTGCCCGATTTCGATACTTCTAGGTGGCAATTCTAGCACTAAAAAACCATTCAAGTTTAACCACTTCCTTATCCAAGATCAAGAGTTCTTGCCCAGAGTCAAGGAATTTTGGGACAACACAGTGATTGAGGGCAATAAGCAGTTCCAGCTTTGTAAGAAATTTAAACAATTAAAGGGAGTATTGCGTGACATCAATAAGACTCACTATTCTGATTTGGAGAACCGGGTTTCTGACGCACATCAAAGTCTCCTACTCAATCAACATCAACTCCTACTTAATCCCACCTCTTCCTCAGCGTGTCTTGAAAAAATAGCTTACTCCAAGTGGATGACTCTCGCCGTGGCAGGAGAAAAATTCTTTTGTCAGAAATCTAGGATTAAATGGATTCAAGCGGGTGATGCTAACACTCGTTTTTTCCACCAGATGGTTTCTTCTAGAAAGTCAGCAAACCACATTTACTACATAATCTCGGAATACTAAGTTTGAATCTCAACAAACTATCGCTTCACATTGTGTCCAGTACTTTAAGACTCTACTCGGCAGCGCCTCACCCTATCTCCAACCAGCAATCTTTGAGCATATTGAAAACCTTATAAGTTACAGATGCTCTATTGTGGATAGTGACTTACTAATGGCTACAATTTCAACTGAAGAAATCTTTGGAGTTATTAAAAATATGCCATTGAATAAATCGCCTGGGCCTGATGGTTACACTTGGGAATTCTTCAAAAGCACATGGGATCTAATGGGTAATTCTCTAGTATCAGCANAACATGGGATCTAACGGGTAACTCTCTAGTATCAGCAGTCAAAGAATTTTTTTCATCCGGAAAATTATTGTCACAATGGAACTGTACGGCTATATCGCTAATCCCGAAGAAAATAGGAGCTGTCAAACTTGGAGACTTTTG
>OVBE01010801.1:0-14677 GCA_900406425.1 Iberis pinnata
CTGTTAACTTTTTCTAATTGCTGTTGACTTTTGAATTGTTGACTTTTATTTGACTTTTTAAATTGTGCATCTTTGGATGTTTAAACCAACAATCTTAATGGCATAGACTAAGCATGATTCACATAGGATTAATGAGTTGAACTTTACCTNTAAATTGGATGATATCTTAAGTACTTAAATGACATAATTAAACTTAAGTATTTGCTAGACAATAGATTAGCAGATCTTTGTTTATCACCTATATAACCCTAACGGTAGAATGACCTATTTATTATGCGTGAATTTAAATTCGTGACTCCTAGAAAAGATCGCGACGTTTCACTCTCCCTCCAGGTCTCTTTATATACTTTCTGTTTCTCGTTTTATTTAGCCCCAGATTCACAACCTCTCTATTGCAGATGGCACTTGTAAGGATTAAATCGGAGTTAAAAATGTTGCGTAATCCTCCTTCACACTTCTCGGTCGGTTAGTTTATCATATTCTTCAATACATTTATAGCCAAACAGATACATACCTCGAAATTTCATCCCTTGTAGGTCCAGTGGGAGACAAAATCTTCCACTGGGAAAAATTCATAATAGGAGCATTTGGTACTCTATATGAAGGCAGACTCTTCTCAATCACCATATGCTTTCCTCCTCACTATCCGATGCTACCACCAATGGTTCGTTCTTGTCTTATGCAAATTAAGTGATCCTCTTGCTTGCTCATGTGCACGATTGCTTGTTATGTTTAGGTGTCTTTCAAGACTAAGGTGTACCATCCAAACATCAACAACAATGGCGCCATCGACATGGATATGTTGAGAGTCACACGATCTTCTCCTGGCTTTACCATGTCCCATGTATGAAATCTATCTTATGATGTCTTTATAAGTGTAATTAGTCAATGTTTCTTCACTGATTGATCAATATTTCTTGATTGATTAGGTTCTGGGCTCCATTGCTGCGTTGTTGGCTAATCCCAATCTTGAAGATCCTCTGGTGGCAGAGATTGGTGACCTATACAGGAGGGATAGGTCTCAGTACGAAGCAAATGCAAGAAGCTGGACTCTAAAGTATGCAATGGGATGATAAATACAATAACTATTTCTAGCCCTGTAACTATTACGTTGAACAAGAATTTATTTTTTGTCAAAAAAAAAATTGTACAAGAGTTTTTGTTTGGTTTTATAGTTACTTTCTTGTTAGGCAAGCAAGTATTTCCGAAATTAACCTAATCACTCAAGAAACAGCTAATCACGGAAATAACTCAGTTGTATAGCAATAAGAAAACTCAGTATTTAAGTAACTCTTTACCTTTGCCAAAAAAAGACAAATACCAAGCCCTTGTTACGTTACAGAGGTCATAATAACTCAACCCTTGTTACGTTACAGAGGTCAAAATAACTCAGCATTTATTATGTTTCCGAGGTAAGAATAACTCAGCCCTTTCGATGTTTCGGAGGTAAGAATAACTCAGTTTTTTCTATGTTTCCGAGATAAGTATAACTCAGCCCTTTCTATTTTTCTTAGGTAAGAATAACTCAGTCCTTTTAACATTTGAGGCCTTTTAACATAAGATATATAACTCAGCTACTATGTAAAATAACTCAGTCACATCAAAATATAAAACTCAATTGTATCAGAAATCAAACTTAGTCTTAACAATAATCTAACTCTTACACATTATATGTCAAAATCACTCGCAACATACATGAGAACACGACGAGGGCGAATACGATTTCGACGAAGACGATTTCGAAGAAGACGACCACGGTTAAAAGTAGGGAAACTAAATTGTTGCTTTTATTTAAGAAGATTTGTATATTTATATGTATAATGAAACTCAGACACAACAACAACAACAACAAAAAATTGGTTTGCAATAAAATCAAATTCAATCGCAACGTAAATCAAACACGGTCGAAACAGGAATGAAACTCAACCACAACATAAATCAAACTCGTCCACAACAGAGTCGAACTCATTTGCAACATTTATCAAAGGGAATCAATCACAACTTACCAGAAAATTTGAGGAGGGTTCACATTAAGATTTAGACGATGACGATTTCGGAGAAGACGACGAGCGCGATAACAAGGTCACTAAACAGTTTTTTGCTAATGAGTTAGAGTGAAATAGTTGAGCGACTGAGAAATTTGATATGTATAATGTATGTTTTATTGACGTACAATACAGTTTAATGATGTGGGATACGATTGAGTGACGTGGAATTGTGGATTGTAAATTAACCAAATTAAGAGAAAACTGAACAAGGGAGTGAATCGTAATTTACAAGGGTTTCGAAGGCACTCTAGTAATTTTTGAAAGATGTATGGTATTCTAGTTATTATGAAACATGTCTATGGTATTTCAGCTATTTTCTCAATATTTAATTAGGATTGTTAAAATTTTTGACTGGAATGTTGTAGTTTAGGATTTTTATCAATTTTGATTGTATATTTATTTTAATATTGTATAGTATAACATAAAATTAATTTTAAATATTGATGTGATCTTGGCCAACAATGGAACTAAAGGGATGAAGCACCTTGAACCTGAGGTAAATGAATTGGAATAAAGAACTATGGAGCAGCTTGAACCTGCGGAAACAAGGAACAAAGACTTAAGTGTTCCAGTCGGTCCAATGACTAGATCAAGACAAGTAAAATTCCAACAAGCTCTATAACAACTCCTTTACACTATTCAAGGCAATCTAATGTGTGCTAATCCGACCACATTGGTTGTGATACAAGATACCTAGACATTCATCAAGAGAGTTGTTGTGACTTCCACTATTTTCCATAGTTTGGTCTTGTCCCATTGGGTTTTCCAAACAAGGTTTTTAATGAGGTTTGTCCACAACACTTATACTAAAGCCTCTTGATGATATGTAGGCCCATTTCTATCCATTTTTATCTTATTTTCGACATTACACTTTAGCTTTGCTTTATATTTTTTAAAAGCAGCCTTAGTATTAATTGTTTTGTGATTTCCAAGAAGTTGTGCATGTACAACATTCTTGTCTACTTTTTTGGTCGAAATTTATCAATGAAAGGATTAAACAATTTTCTAAAAACCTAATAATTCTCTCTTGAATCTTGTTTGATCATTTTGGTATTTTTTATGTTCTGAATATGATTCTGCATAACAAGTCAAATTCAGATAGTCTAAGAGTCATTCTGCATCTCTTAGAATTCATCACTCCATTTTTGTCATATCATCATCACAATTGTTGGAGAAGCATTCAGGAACTTGATCCTCACTCCTATGATCATATCAAGTGGTATCAGAACCAGGTTCTCCATCAAAAGGTTGTGTTTTTCTGATTATGCAGTTTTTGACTAATCATATTATGTTCTGTCTTTTGAGCTGCTACTTTCTTAGATCATCACGAATCTAAAATATATGATGGTTAAGGGTTTAATTAAGTGAAAAATTATATTTCGAACCATATTTCACTAGGTTTTGATATGTTGTTGAAGCAAAACGAATATGTTCATTATCACACTGTTTATGACTTTTCATATTATGAATTTAAATATGTTCCAAGTTTAAGGTCTTGTTAGAACTGTTTTATTAGGGTCAGAACTACCTATAAAAGTGTTAAAGTTGCCAAATAACCTGATTAGAATTCAAAAAATCGTAGAGAATATAATTTGGGTTCATTGCAAAAAAACTCTGAAATTTGTTTAAAAAAACATAACTTTAATTCATTTTCTCTTACGTTATTTTATGTTTTGGTGGGCATCTTTACTGGTTTAATGTTTGAATTTGAACAGAACCCACAAGAGAAGAAAGTAGTAACAATGGAATAAATCAACTACTTGATGCCTTGACTGCTAGAATGACTGCTTTGATGGATGAAAACTAGAGAACTTTAGTGTTGAGGTCGTACATTCAAATCGTGATATAAGAAATCCTAACCAATCTGCTACAAAAATTTATTACAGCCATTCAAACCAGGCCAATGCCTCTAGAGGAAGAAAGGACCATGGAGCAGCTTGAACTTGAGAAAATAAGGAACAAAGACTTAAGTGTTCCAATCTGACAAAAGACTAGATCAAGACAAGTCAAATTTCAGCAAGCTCTACAACAACTCGTTTATATTATCTATGGCAGTCATGTGTGTGATAATCCAACCACATTGGTTGTGATACAAGCTACCTAGACATTTATTAAAAGAAGTGTTGTGACTTGCACTCTTTTTCTTGGTTTGGTTTTGTCTCATTGGATTTTCCAAAAAAGATTTTCAATGAGACTTGTTCACAACACTTATACAAAAGCATGTTGGTGATATTTAAGCTCATTTTTATCCATTTCTATCTTATTTTCAAATTTAAACTTTAGTCTTGCTTTATATTTTCAAAAACAACCTTAGTATTAATTGTTTTGTGATTTCTAGGAAGTTGTGCATGTACATCCTTCTTGTCTACCTATTTGGTCGAAATTTATCAATGAAAGCATCAAACACTTTTCTAAAATCCTAAGAATTCTTTCTTGTACCTTGTTTGATCATTTTGGTCTTGTTTATGTTATGAATCTGATTTTGCATAACAAGCCAAATTCATATAGTCTAAAAGTCATTCCGCAGCTCTTAAAAGTATTCATCACTCCATTTCTTCTATCATCATTAGAACTATTGGAGAAGCAGTCAGGGACTTGATCCTCGTACCTATGATCACACCTAGGGACTTGTTTCTACTCTAACAACTCTTTCAATAAAAGAGTGATACTCATTAGAAATAATGGAGAGGTGGAATCAGAAAGAGAAAAATCAAATTTTGAAGAAGAAAGTTTGGAATTGCCTCCCCAAGGAGAGCTAATTGTCACAAGAACATTGAAACTACAAACCAAGACTATTGGATATAGACAAAGGAATAATCTATTCCACACTCGTTGTACGGTTCAAGGAAAGGTTTGTACCTTAGTGATAGATGGAGGAAGTTGTATCAATACTGCAAGTGAAACTATTGTGGAAAAACTTGGTCTGAAACTCATAAAAAGACTCACGGCTTATAAACTACAATGGCTTAACGATGAGGGAGAGTTAGAAGTAAAACATTAAGTTAAGATACCCTTGTTTATTGGGAGATATGAAGATGCAGTATTGTGTGTTGTCTTACCAATGGATGATGGACATATACTTCTTGGAAGACCTTGGAAATGTTGTAGAAGAACCATTCAAGATGGATTCACAAACAAATATGCATTTGATTTCAATGGAAAGAAGATTGTTTTGGTTTCTTTAACACTTCCAGAAGTCCATCAAGATCAGCTAGCTTTGAAAAAAAGTAAAGTGACATCAAAGGAAAAATAGCATGCCAATCTATTGCTTCATACCATGTTATCTACCTCGCTTGTTATTTGTTTTCAAATAATGTTTAAACATAACCAAACAAGTTCATGATCTTCCTATCCAAATACAAATGCTTTTGCATTAGTTAAAAGATGTTTTTCCAGAAGAATCTCCACAAGGATTGCTACCAATCAAAGGAATAGATCATCAAATCAGCCTATAGAACTAATCATTTGTAGACCAAAGAAATACAACAGAAAGTTACTGAACTTATGGAGAAAGGTCATATCCGTGAGAGCATGAGCCCATATGCATTTCCAATTTTTCTTATACCAAAGAAAGATGGGAGCTGGAAAATGTGTGTTGATTGTAGAGCCACCAACAATATCATTTAAAAGTACTGACATCCTATTTCTAGATTAGATGATATGCTCGATGAGTTTCATGGTTCTCGCATCTTTTCTAAGGTTGATTTGAAAAGTAGATATCACCATATTAGAATGAAAGAGGGTGATGAATGGAAAACTGCATTTAAAACAAAACATAAGTTATATAAATGGTTAGTGATGCCATTTGGATTGACTAATGCATCTAGTACTTTCATGAGACTCATGAATCATGTTCTTAGATCATTTATAAGTCATTTTATTGTAGTTTACTTTGATTATATTTTGATCTATAGTAAAACCTTGGATGAGCATATTGAGCATCTTAGAAATGTTTTAAAAGTCCTTTGAAAAAAAATCCTTGTTTGCTAATTAGAAGAAATATACTTTTGAAACATATAACCTTATCTTTTTAGTACTTGCTGTAAGTACAGATGGAGTTAAGGTGGATGAAGAAAATACCAAAGCTATAAAAGAGTGGCCAAGTCCAACAACAGTTGGTGAAGTGAGAAGTTTCCATGGACTAGCTGGTTTCTACAGAAGATTTGTCAAAGATTTTAGTACTTTGGTTGCACCATTATCTGAAGTAATTAAGAAAAACATGAGATTTGTGTGTGGACAAGCATAAGAAGAAGCATCCCAATCCTTGAAAGAGAAACTCACCAATTCCACAGTTCTTTATCTTCAGGATTTTTAAAACTTTTAAAATAGAATGTGATGCATCTGGTGTTGGTGTATGTGTTGTGCTTATGTAGGAAAAGAAACATATAGCTTTCTTTACTGAAAATCTTGGAGGAGCAACTATGAATAATCCAACATATGATAAAGAACAATATGCACTTGTGAGGGCATTACAAACATGGCAACACTATCTCTGGCCCAAGGAGTTCATTATCCATACAGACAATGAGTCCCTCAAGCACCTCAAAGGACAATAAAAACTAAACAAGAGACATGCTAGATGGATTGAATTCATCGATACTTTTTCCTAAGTGATAAAGTACAAAAAGGTGAGGAAATCATAGTTGTTGATGCACTATCTCTAATGTATGTTCGGTTAACCACTCTTGAAATCAAGTTACTTGGGTTTGAACAAATTAAATATTTATATGCCATTGATTCTGATTTTAAAGAGATATATACTTATTGTGAGAAGTTTGGACGTGGTAAGTACTTCAAGAATCATGGTTTTCTCTTTAAAAGTAGGTCATGTGTGCCTAAATCCTCTTTGATAGATTTGTTTGTCAAAAAAGCTCATGTAGGTGGACTGATAAAACTCTTAGTGTAATGCAATAGCATTTATTTTTGCCACACATGAGAAAAGATGTAGAAAATCTAGTGAAAGGTGTGTTACTTGCAAACAGGCTAATTCCAAAGCCACAATTTGTATACTCCTTTATCCATTCCTGTGCATCCATGGCATGACATTTCAATAGATTTTGTTGTTGGATTACCTAGAACTAAGACTGGAAAAGATTGTGTCTTTGTAGTTGTTGATATGTTTGCTAATATGGCTCATTTCATTTCATGTAATAAATTTGATGATGCTGTGAATATTGTTAATTTGTTCTTTAAGGAGATTGTTAGACTTCATCGAATTCCTAGAATAATTGTTTCGGGACACTAAGTTTTTTAGTTTCTTTTGGAAAACTTTATGGTCTAAGCTAGGAAATAAGTTGTGTTTCTCTACTACTTGTCATCCAGAATATGATGGACAAACTGAAGTTATCAATAGAACCTTATCTACTTTGTTCCGTGAATTGATTAAAAAGAACCTTAAAACTTGGGAAGCAAGTTTTCCACATGTAGAATTTCTTATAATCATGCTAAATATTCTGCATCTAAGTTCTCTCCATTTGAGATTATTTATGGTTTCAATCCTTTATTACCTTTGGATCTAATACCTTTGGGAAAAAGATAGTTGAGCTTGTTAAACAAATTCAGGAGAAGGCTCAAATTAATATTGAGAACAAGACCAGACTCTATGCCAAGCAAGCTAACAAAGGAAATAAGAAGATTTAGTCTGGAAACATTTTCAAAAGGACATATTTCCTAATGAAAGAAAATCCAAACTCCTGCAAAGAATAAATTTTCCATTCAAAGTCATCAAGAAGATCAACAACAATGCTTATCAACTGGATCTCCAAGGTAAGTATAATGTATGTTCAAGTTTTAGTGTTACTGATTTAGTTCCTTATTTTGCAGAAGAAACAGATTTGAGGTCAAATCCTTTTCGAGTGGGAGAGGATGATGTCATCTTGGCCAACAATGAAACTAAAGGGATGGAGCAGCTTGAACCAAAGATAAATGCAGTGGAAGAAAGAACCATGGATCAACTTGAACCTGAGGAAACAAGGAACAAAGACTTAAGTGTTTCAATCGGTCCAATGACTAGATCAAGACAAGTATAATTCCAGCAAGCTCTACAACAACTCATTTACACTATTCAGAGAAATCTAGTGTGTGCTAATCCAACCAAATTGGTTTTGATACAAGCAACCTATACATTCATCAAGAGAGGTGTTGATATGATTGTGACCAATTCTGAAGAGGAAGAGTTGGAACCTGAGCCTGAAGGTAGGATCACCCAGTCCAAAGCAAAGGAGCTAGCCAAGAAGATTTATACAATGATCCATTCAGACTCGCAATCTTCTATGGATGTGTTTAACATGTTCATCCATAGCTAAAAGTAATGTGTTTCCTATACTCTTTTGTCCTTAGTCGAGAAGGTTTTGTCCCACTATGTTTTTCTATCACTAAGGTTTTAACGAGGCAAGTCACATCACTACGCCTAAGCTACTTAGAACGGTTACCTAGGCTAAAGTATCTTAGACACTTCTATTATTTTAAAGCAAAAAAAAACGCTTTGTTGTTTTCTTTCTTTTATCAGACTTCTTGTTGTTTTATGTTAGAATACATGTTGTTTATTTTGGGGGCTTTGTCGTGTGCCCTAAGGCTCTGTTGCTTCCTATTTAAGTTAGACCCTTAACTTTCTTTTGATTCAGTGAATGGTAATCTAATAACTGTGCAAGTTATTCACTCTTTGATTTGAAAAATCCGAGTTTCTTTCAAGTTTCATCTTAAAAGAAATTCTTCTATCCATTGGCCCAAGGAAATCGCAACTTGGCCAAGTCTAAATTACTTATCGCATCGTCGACATTGTTTTCATCATTCCCTCTAGCTATCTCGCTTCGTTTATCATCCATTGTTCATCATCCATCATTCATCATCCATCGTTCTTTGTCCATCGACCATCGTCCATTGTCCATCGTCCAACGCCTTGTCCGTACCGCTGTCTTATCGCCAAGCCTTTCTTGTAGTTAGCGATCCAAGATCTTATCAGGTGGTATCAGAGCCAACTTTGAACCAAAGACTGAGAAATCCTCAAACTCTAACTCCTTACTTTTTTTAATCATCGCATAAGCCCTAGAATTACTGCCGTGAACCTTAGGACCAAAACTTAATGACCAACCTTGCTTAGTTATTTTCTTAGGTTGTTAAGTCGAATCATACGTGTTGTTTTGCATTAGTTTTATGACCACGTAGTGAATTGAGAAATTCCATCATAATTCGGATCTTTCATATTTATGTTTTTTTGTTTGTGATTTCTAGAACAAATTACTTTGAACGCTTTTGATATTTCATGTACCATGGAGCTTTCAGCCGAGGCAATTGAGGCATTGAACTGAATGATGGCTCAATAAAGCCATGAGTCCATCCAAGCTACCGCAACACAACTCCCAAAAGAAATCGACCAACTCACTGAAAAGGTCAAGACCAAGATAAGGGATCTTCTGAAAGATCATAGCTCAACGGAAGAGGAGTCATCTCATATTCTGACTCCTTCTAAGGTAATGTGCATCGCTAAGGGAGCATCGTATCTTCATAGACATTGACAATGAGTACTACGAGGATAGAGAAGCTTCTGATCATAGTCGAGGAAGCATGATCCGAGCTAGAGGCCGAGAACATGGAGATCCAGCATATCAACAACTCAAGCACATTAAGATCAAGTTCCCATCCATCCATGGAAAAAACGATCCCGAGGCTTACCTTGACTGGGAAAGGAAGATGGAGTCTAAATTCTTGTGCCAAGGCACTTACAAAGTTAAAAAAAGTCAAGATCATTATTTCTGAATTTAGCGATTATGCTCTACTTTGGTGGGAACAACTAGGGCTCACCAAAGCTCTCCTACATGAGCCACTAATATCATCATGAGACCAACTCCTATTGCATATGAGGAAGAAGTTCGTTCAAGCCTATTACCAAAGAGAGATCCTCAGTAAACTAAGGAGATTAGCTCAAGGCACTAAGTCTGTCTAAGACTACTATCAAGATCTGGGAACTCTATTGATCTTAGCTGATCTAAGAGAAGGGAAAGACATGTTGATGGAAAGGTTCTTGGGAAGAATCAACCAAGAAATCCAAGACAAGCTAGAACTCCAAAGCTATGAAGATATTTATGAGATGGTGCACAAGGCTAAATTAATTTAAGCTATAAAAAAGGCGATACGCTAAGCCTAGTTTTGTGTCGAATGCATCTAAACCTAGAGACTTATCCAACAACAAGCCAACTTACTCGATGTTGCTGATGTCAAGGAATGGGTCATTACTCCCGAGACTCTCGAAACAAAAGGGTATTCTTGTTATGTGATGATGGAGAAATTGTGCCTCAGAAGGGTCCAAAATTTAATCTGGCCAAGAGGAAGAAGAAGAAGAAGTAGTTGCCGCTGTAGGAGAGATGCTAGTGACAAGAAGAACACTAAGTGTTTGGAACTGACCAGAAGAAACATGTCAAAGAGAGAATCTCTTTCATACATGATGCTTCAGCAAAGGAAAAGTATGTAGTCTCATCATCGATGGTGGCAGTTGCACCAATGCCGCAAGTGAAGTCATGGTTCAGAAGCTCAATCTTGAAACCATTCCACATCCGGGACCTTACAAGCTTCAATGTCTCAACGATGGAGGAGATTTGACAGTAACTCATCAAGTTCAGATCACGCTTACCATTGGAAAATACGAAAATAACGTTTTATGTGATGTTTTGCTCATGGAATCAAGCCATGTTCTTTTAGGGAGACCATGGCAATCTGACCGAAAAAGGATACATGATGGATAAACCAAAAAGCACTCATTTGAGCATAATGGCCGAAAGACTACTCTATTTCCATCCACACCCAGTGAGATATATCAAGATCATATTCAAATGAAGCTTAAAGAGAAAGAGAAAAGCGCCAACAACCTCTACATAAACCATATTCTCTAAACTCTTTGATCCTGAGATGACTACATTTATGTTTGCAAATGGGGAATCCCTTGTTAGTACTAACCCATCACAGTAACGTCCTAGTGCTATGGCTGAGATCTTTCAGGAATACAGGGAAATTTTCCAAAACAATTCCCACCCGGCTTACCACCAATCCGTGGGATAGAGCACCAACTCGATTTGGTATCGGGATCTGCGCTACCTAACAGACCGGTGTACCGAACCAACCCTGTAGAGACTAAAGATCTACAGAAACAAGAGGGAGAGTATGATATGATGGTGACCAACTCTAAAGAGGATGAGTTGGAACCTAAGCCTGAAGGAAGGATCACCTAGTTCAAAGAAAGTGAGCTAGCCAAGAAGATCCGTACAATGATCCATTCATACTCGCAAGCTTATGTGGATGTGTTTAGCGTGTTCATCCTTAGGCAGACAGAAGAACCATGCATTTAGCATTGAGTAGCTAAGTGATGTGATTCCTATACTCTTTTATCCTTAGTTGAGAATGTTTTGTCCCACTTGGTTTTTCTATCACTAAGGTTTTAACGAGGCAAGTCACATCCCTACGCCTAAGCTGCTTAGAATGGTTACCTTGGATAAAGTGTCTTAGACACTTATACGATTTAAAGAAAAATAAGCGCTTCGGTTTTTTCTTTTATCAGAAATCTCGTTGTTTTATCTTAGACTACAAGTTGTTTATTTTTTGGGATTTGTTGTGTGCCCTAAGGCTCTTGTGCCGCCTATTTAAGTTAGAACTTTAAGTTTCTTTTGATTTAGTGAATGATAATTTAAGAACGTCGTTTCTGTGCAAATTATTCACTTTTTGATTTGAGAAATATGAGTTTCTTTTAAGTTTCATCTTACAAGAAATTCTTCTATCCATTGGCTCAAGGAAATGGAAACTTGGCTAAGTAAAAATCTCTTATCGCATCATTCTTTTCGTCCACACCATATGCATTGTTCCCTCGAGCTATCCCGCTTCGTTCATCATCTATCGTTCATCATCCATCATTCTTCGTCCATCGTTCATCATCCATCGTTCATCGTCCATGGTTCTGCATCCATCGTTCTTTGTCCATCGACCATCGTCTATTGCCCATCTTCCACCAATGCATCGTCCATCGCCTCGTCCGCATTGTTGTATCATTGCCGAGCCTTTCTCAGAGTTAATGATCCAGGATCCTATCAGGTGTCGTGACTTGCACTCTTTTCCTTGGTTTGGATTTTCCCATTGAGTTTACCAAACAAGGTTTTTAATGAGGCTTGTCCACAACACTTATACAAAAGCTTCTTGATGATATTTAGGCTCATTTCTATCCATTTTTATCTTATTTTCAACATTACACTTTAGCTTTGCTTTATACTTTCAAAAACAACCTTAGTATTAATTGTTTTATGATTTCCAAGAAGTTGTGCATGTACAGCCTTCTTGTATACTTATTTGGTCGCAATTACCAATGAAAGGATCAAATACTTTTTCTATAAAAACCTAAGAATTCTCTCTTGAATATTGTTTAATCATTTTGGTCTTGTTTATGTTATGAATCTGATTCTGCATAGCCAACCAAATTCAGATAGTCTAAGAGTCATTCTACAACTCTTAAAAGTATCAATCACTCCATTTTCGTCATATTCTAATCACAACTGTTGGAGAAGCATTCAAGGACTTCATCCCCACCCCTAGGATCATATAAAACACTAATTAAATCTTTATTTCAAGTTTAGCTAAAATATCATAAAAATGTTATTGCCGATCTGGTTTAAGTTTAACTTTAATGCAAGAACGTACGAGATTCAAATCCCATATAATACCATTTTTCCAATCCTTTCTGGAAAAATAAAATAGTCATTGGAAGTTATGATTAATTCTAATCCTAAAGCAATTTTGGTGCACTAGCTTTTTTGGTAAGGAACAAGGAGAAAAATTATTCTCCCCAATTTTATTAATAAGAGAAATAAGATACACTACAACTTGTCTAGCAATACCAACACCAGTAGAATCTGAAAGCAAAAACAGATGAAACAACTCCGAGTTTGACGCAAGAGCATGAACATAGAGGTAAAGAATAAACATGGTTAGGTAGCTCATCTGCAAGACGATTAGCTTTCCTGTAAGTATGTGTAACTCGAACCAGCTAGTTCTTCGACAAAAAGCCATAACACAAGCGTACTAAGAAAGATAGCGGGTGATGATTTCCAATACTGGATTGAAGAAAACTTACTACTATGTCAGAATCCACCTCCACCTCCAACTTTCTTATCCCTTTCTCCCAAGCCACATACAAACCATAATACACACCCCATAAATCCGCCATTGGAGCTGAGAAAATACCAAGATTAACTGCAAAACCCATAAGCCAACGCCCTTCAGAATCACGCACAATATATGAAGAATAGATTCCTCACTAGCTTTACAAATCGTACATAAAGAAGATGCCCACAGTCTACGGCGAAATCTTTCAGAATTTGTCATAGCACTTTGATTTGCTACCAACCAGAGGAAGTGTTTGATTCTCTCTGTGGCTACCACTGTTCAAATACTCCCAAATAGATCCTTGACGCTTGGTTGAGAGACATGTAAACAAGTGATGAACTTGTGTGTTGAACAAACCAGAGAAGTCACCATTATTACTCTCTCCCTAAGAAACTCGATCTACTTCCCCTGTTATCGTGTCAACTACTAGGGCAGAAAGACGCAATATGATCTCAGGGTCTACAAAAAGACTAATCAAATCCCAAGCCCAACCTTAACCCACCTTCCATAAATTACGAACCATTATATCTTGCGCTCATTTTGGTAATTCAGCATGCACGCCATCCAACAACAACACATTCAAGATCCACTTAACCGACCAAAACCGAACCCTTCTACCATCTCTGATGACTCATCTTAGTCCTAGGATAATGACCATATTTAACCCAGTAATTAAACATCTCCATAAGGCAGACCACATACCTTTCTTCTGAAGCCAACTAGACTTGTGGACGCCACCAACCATATACTTACTACGAAGTAACTTTGCCCATAAACCATCAGTACATTGCAATAATATCTAGCCCATTTTAGATAGTAATGCAAGGTTCACATCTCGTGATTTACGTAGATATAAACCAGCTTCACTCTTTGGAGTACACACCTTATCCCAAGCTATTATGTGTTGTTGTCTTCTTTCGGAGGAACTTCCCCAGATAAAGCTCCTTGTTAACTTGTCTAACTTTTCATGCATCAAACATGGCAGAGAAAGATAGCACATTATGTGTACTAGAATGGTTACCAATATCGACTTAGCCAATATTACCCTACCTGCGAGACCTAACAAGCGGCTCTTCCAACCAGCGAGTGTTCACGATACTCTTTCATATAAACGTGTCTTTATTGATTTGCTTATGAACGATCGGTTGTTGGTGTTAAAAAGCCCTCAGCAGGATTTTGTCTCAGCCAATATCATTCCTCATAAGTTAACTCAGTACGTACTAGGTGCAGACGGATTGACCAGATAAGCATCCCACCTGATTATGATAGATAAGCAGCCGAGCACTCAAGGCGCAGATGGATCGAGAAAAATACAAGCACAGGTCGAGCAAGTAAAGGCTAGGTCTAGGCAGCTCCGAATTAGTAGGGATTCTCCGAGATCATAGGAGAAACTAGCCGAAAAGATCAGAACAACCCCAGCTAGGCGGACACTGCAAGAAAAAGTAGTATTGATAGCACTCCACGATAGCGCGAATTACTAGAGTGCTATC
>OVBE01010802.1:0-14677 GCA_900406425.1 Iberis pinnata
AACAGATGAAGAATAGCAAGAACATAAACCCAGAAATGAAGAACATCAATGAAACAACAAACTAACAGGAGATTAAAGCTTAAAACGTAAATCAACATGCACCAGATATGCAATAAAGTAAAGCTAAGAAAGAAAGCTAAAAAGGACATAAAGAACTTGAAAGAAATCTGGTTTTTACACCAAGAACATAAAGAACAACTTAAGAAAATAAAACCTAAGACAAAGACCTAAAAAGGAAAGAAAAACTAAAACTTTTGCAAATGGGGGTGAACTAAGGCTTTTATGGTGTTCAGGGAAATGTCCTAATTCGCACTAAAGACAAAATGCTAATCATTATCTTGGATCTTGGGCCTTGATTTAGGGGGTATCCGGATTTGAGTTGGCCGGGTTGGAGCGTGTTTGACTTCGAGTTGGTGAGTGTGTGATCGATCCGAGCTGAAGACGCTTGCATGAGATCGATCCAACTGAGATGCGTCTAAAGCGTGTCTGAGGTTGGGATCGATCCCAACATTGAGTGCCTAAGAACGATCCAAACAAAGGTGAGATCGATCTTATGTTGCTTCCTTCTTACTTTTGCTTCGCTTCCATGCATTTCCTTAGCTTCGTTTGAGACTTCACCAAAAACGTTGAATGAGAGAGGGGGATTGATCCTGGTTTGAGATGGGATCGATTTGAGGCCTGCTGGGATCGATCCTGGAAAGTGTTGGTATCGATCTCAGATCATTCCAGATGATGAGGTGAGATCGATCTCAGATCGATCTAGGTGGACACGTGGGATCGATCTTAGATCGATCTAAAAGAGGTAGTGGGATCGATCTTGCAAGTGTTGAGATCGATCCCGAAGTGTGGTGTTGGGATCGATCCTGCCCTGATGCTAAGGTAGATCCAGTGCATTCCGCGTTAAGTGCTGCTTTTCTGAAATCTCACAAATCCTTCCCGAAAACTCCTGAAAGTCCTGAAAAATCTCCAAAATGCGTGCATATGCAAATTCTAATGCAAAAGTCCTAAAAATCTTAAAATTCCTAAAATCAACCATAAAGATGATGTATGCACGCTTTAAGACCTCATAATTGATGCTAATTGATATGTAAAATCCATGAAAATTCAGAATTGATACCTCCTTATTGGTTTAGCCCCAACTATCCTATCTTCTCCAAGCCTGGAGGGATTTGGGCATTTTGACCTAAAGGAATGATCAGATTCCGAATTACGTTATCAGCCATTGGTATGGATGAACTGGCGCTTCTTCTAAACTTCTGGTTTGAGCGTTCTAATCGTGTGAGTTCTTCGTTTTTGAGAATAAGCATTTCAAGCGATTTGTTAGATCTCCTGGTCATGCACCTTCAAAACAAAAACAAGCAGAATGAACGAAATTAGTACTGAAAATAAAATCTTAGACTAGACTCTAAGAAAAAAATTAAAAGGCACTGAATTAGTCCCCGACAACGATGCCAAAAATTTGATAGGCTCAGGTTAAAACCTAAATCTACACTGCAGAGAACAGATCAATAGAATAATTTAGGGTCGATCCCACAGAGACCAGAATGTACGACTCTCAATTAAAAATCGATCATGGCTAAGAAAAGATAAAAGATTGGATGTTTTTAAAACAATTTAAAAGTGTAGCGAATGTAAATCAATAGAATAAAATGCTAGCCGATAGGGAAGTTCCACAGGTATTCAGGTCTGAGGTTCAGGTTGACAAGCAAGATTAACAATGAAAATAGTTCTCAACTCAAAAGACACCAATAGACTAATATCTTCTCGAAGTATTAGACCCCTATGATAGAATGAAATAAAGACTAACTTTCTCCCAAAATCTTAGATCTCTAAAACAGATAATTAAATCATGCAGTGATTACATATTTGACATGTTCATAAGCATTCTAAGACAATACTCCCGAAAGCAAAGATACTTATTCATCTAGACTAGATCAGATTAAATAAACCAAATCCCTTTGTATTTATTAACCTAAAATCATGAAATAGGTGATTAGGCTAATTCAAGCAATAATAATAAATCTAGACTAAGGGTTGAGTATTAACATTGAAGATCTTCAAAATCTTGAATCCCAACGAATCATCAACCCAAACCAGCGAATCAACCAATCAATCACCAGATCTCAACACCTTCATCGATTACTGTCTCTATTCAAAATCCAGATACAATCTCGGGAAAGAATTAGGTCAAGGTCAATTTGGGATTATGTATTTGTGCAAAGAGATTTCTACAGAGAACACTTATGCTTGTAAATGGATTCTCAAGAGGAAGCTAATTAGTAAGCAAGACAAAAAAGATGTGAGAAAAGAAATCCAGATAATGTAGTATTTATCTCGATAACCTAATATTGTAGAGATCAAAGATGCTTATTGACAATCTGTAATCATTAGATTGGTTGTGAATGCTTTTCAGATTTGTATTTGGAGCCATATATTTTTGTCTTCATTTTAATCAGTTACAATATCTAAGAAAAATAATTTTAAAAAACTGGATAGAAATTTTTTTTGGGGCCCTTTTTACATAAAAAATAGTTAAAATTTATTATAGACCCATGGGTGATTGCACCTCTGCCCACTCTATTTGGGCCGGACTTGGGTTTGAGTGGAATTTACAAGAGCAACTCACTTTTACATACAAAATTTCTAGTTTTATTGTGCGCTAAGAAACTATTATGTCGAGAGCCACTACTATTTAATTTTTTATATAGATTTATAGGAGTTAGTTCAGATACTTAATTTCTCTTCAAAATGGCCAGGTTTCGTAGCAGAACTGGCATAATTCAGAGCAATAAAAATTAATTATCAAGAGTTCCATATCGCTTATTGGCGCATGATTCTAAACGCGAAAACAAATTGCTTGCAAAGTCTAAGTATGATATTGCTGTTGTTTTCTCCTATAGAGAATTAAGAAACATAAATTCAATCAGAGACTCTACATCATTCAGAAGATCCAACTTATGAATCAAATAAAATACAAAGTTCAAAGACTCTCAACTCAACAAAAGATTGAAAGAGAGGAAAAAGAAATAATGTTGCACATAACGTTACTTTGCATCATAAGAAGAAAAATTAGACTAACAATAGGAACGTTGGACATTGTACGGGATTCACAATCCTTATGAGCAACTGATTATTTTCTCTTTCATTAGAATAGACAAGAATAGGTCTAGGTTAAATTTATAGTATAGATACCCTCTTCTTTGTAAACATCTTTCTTAAGTTTTTATCAATGAAAGTTTGAAGTTCTTCTCTCTGTTTTTGAGCTCTAAAGCTATTTCTTTCTTTAACTTTCATGGTATCAGAGTTTCATAAGCTATGGCTGATTCTTATTCCTTTTATGTTGTTGCACTAAGCATAACACAATGTGTTACCATTAAACTCAATGAACAAAATTATGTCCTCTAGAAATCATAGTATTAATCATTCTTGGTTGGACAGCTTCTTCTTGGCTACATCAATGGAACTCAAATTTGTCCTTGGAAACAATCAGAACCTGAACTTGTGAAGAAGAAGTGGAAACAACCAATCCATACTTCATAAAATGGTACCGTCAAAGATCAGGTGGTCAGATCTTGGCTATTGGGTTCACTATCTGAAGAGGTACTTGGGTATGTGTATCATCTCTCATCTTCTCAAGAAGTATGGTTTGCCTTGGCTCAACATTTTAATCGCATATCAACATCTAGACAGTTTGAGCTACAAAGGAAACTTCAAAACTATTTCAAAACAAAACAAATCAATGACTGAGTACTTAAGAGATTTTAAGACTATATATGACCAACTTTCTTCTATTGGTTTGCATGTATATGAACGTATGAAGATAGTTGGTGTCCTAAAAAAATTAGGAAAAGAGTATGAGTCCATTACTATTGTTATTGAAAAATCTTTGAATAACTATCCTAATCAAACCTAAGAATCTATCACTTCACAACTAACTGATTTTGATGATAAGATTCAAGCATACAACACAAAAACTGAAGTGTCTCCTCATCTTGCATTTACTGCTGAAGCCACATATAATCAACATAATGAAAGCATAGATTTTCATAACTATTCCAGCATGGGAAGGGGTTTTCATACACATTCTGTAAGCAATAGAGGCAGAGGGACATACTCTACCCGTGGTAGAGGATTTCATCAGCAAATCTCATCCACTTTATCTGTTCTAGGGCACATCTCAAACTCAAATAATGAAAATAAAACCACTTTCCAAATTTGCAGACGATATAGACATGTAGCAATCACGTGCTCGAAATGCTTTGATCATGCCTATCAATCTGATCATCTCAACCAAACTATAAATGCTCTAAGAGTTACAGATCATACAGCTCCATCTGGTGAAGAATGGTACTCGGATACATGTGCCTCTACACACATAACTAACACCACTCACAATCTACAAAATGATCAACCAAGAATTTGATTATGTCATGGTAGGCAATGGTGAGTACCGTGAGTTTCTACCAATCACTTACATAGGTTACATTGCTTTGCCAACTCTATTAGGTACCTTACCATTACAAGATATTTTGGTTTGTCCTTATATCACTAAACCTTTACTTTATGTTTCAAAATTCACATCAGATTATCCTTTTGCTTTTACATTTGACTCTAATGGTGTCTATGTTAAGGACAAAAAGACAGCACAATTACTTAGCACTGGAAACAAACATGATGGGCTCTACTTGCTGGACAATCCTAAATTCCTAGCCTTCTACTCTAACAGACAATAAATCACCAGTGATCTCATTTCGCACAGGAGATTAGGACATCCAGATCATCAAATTCCTCGGCATATTTGTAAACTCAAAGCCATTTCTTTAAATTAAACTAATATGTTATGTGTGAACATTGCCAACTGGGAAAAACTTGCAAGTTACCTTTTTCGAAATCTACTTTTCAATCATCTAGACCTCTTGAAATGATATATTTTTATGTTTTGGGACCTACCCCAGTTATTTATTTTCAAGGTTATTAAGTATTACATTCTGTTTATTGATAATTACACTCGCTTTTGTTGGTTTTACGTCCCTATGAAACTAAAATCAGAAGCCTTTTCAGTGTTCAAAATTTTTCTAAAACTAGTATAAACAAAGTATTGGAATGTTTCAATTAGATGGAGGAGGAGGAGAATGTATTAACAAATCCTTTCAAATGCATCTATAATAGTGTGGAATCAAGCATCTCATCTCATTTCCTCACACACCTGAAAAAATTGCTTGGTAGAAAGAAAACACAGACACATAGTGGAATTGGGACTTTCTATGATGTTTTAATGCATGATTCCTCAACATCTTTGGGTTGAAGCTTTCTACACTGCCAATTTTCTCAGCAATCTACTTCTAACTTATGTATTTGGTAAACTGATAAGTCCCTATGAGAAACTTAATCAGGAGACTCCAACATATACAACACTAAGATTTTTTGTTGTGCCTGCTTCCCTTATCTCAGACCTTTCAGAGAATTGATCCCAAATCTTTGGTAGGTGTCTTTCTTGGCTATAATGAAAAATACAAGGGTTATAGATGTTACTAACCACCTACATGACGTGTTTACATCAGTAGACATGTTCTTTTTGATGAAAATAGATTTTCTTATGCTACATATTATCATCATTTAATTTCGTTTACTAACACTTCTCTCATGACAGCTTGGATTAATGCTACACAAAGATGGCATTACATGCTCAAAATCATCCAGTATTTTACCTGGACATCCGCGTGCAGTGCCCGGAGTTCAACCTTTTGCTGCATCACCAGCGCTAAGTCTTGAATTTGCATCTTCTCCAACAACAGAAGAACAAAATACATTGGATATAGATCACTTTACTCCTATTGAAGAGCCATTCACTTTACTGCTTCACCAAGAGCAGCTCATGTACCTTGTGCAGCTTCAAGTCCTACTTCTTTAACAACAACATACAATAATACTACACCCATGTTCGGCCTTTGTCACAAGAGAGAAGCACTTGCTTGCGGCCGTAAAATAATAACTACATTTTCGGTCATATAATTGCATAAAGTTTCATTAGCATGGATGGTAAAACATTGAATATGGGAAGGGTGGTTACTGAGTTCGATTCTCCACCAGCCTTTATAGGATCTTTTTTCTCATTAAATTTAGAGTTTTTAAATTTTGTTTGCTTATTGCGTATATTATTCTAGGACTTGCCCCGACTACACCACCTTCAAGTCTTTCACTTTTCTCTGATGATGACTTTCTACCTCTGTCATCACCAACTGCTGTCAATACTACTGCAGAACCCTTTTGCTTCAACTAATGTTACCCATTCTATTTATACAAGATCTAAATCAAGAATATTTAAACTCAATCCCAAGTATGCAGTTGCCAGAATACTACCTGAAACACCAAAAACAGTCAAGACTGCATTACAAGATATAAGATGGTTCAATGCAATACAAGAGAAAATTACAAACTGAAATCACACAAATACATGGACATTATTTTCACCCCCAACTGGCATCAATCTTTTAGGATGCAAATGGGTTTACAGAGTCAAACTAAAGGTTGATAGCTCCTTAGACAAGTTACGAGCCAGACTTGTAGTCAAAGGATTTGATTAAAGAAAAGGAGTGGACTACCTAGAAACTTATAATCATGTGGTCAGAACAGGAATTGTAAGAATGATTCAACACCAAGAAACAACAGAGAAATGGAGCATCAAGGAACTGGATGTTAAAAATGCATTCCTTCATGGAGATTTACAAGAAAATGTGTGCATGTGTTAACCATCCAGATTATGTATCCAAGTTAAATAAAGTCATCTATGGCTTAAAACAAGCTCCAAGAGCCTATATGATAAATTCACCACTTTCCTTCTTGAATTTTGTTTTGAGTGTGGAGAAGCTGATGCATCACTTTTTGTTTACAACATAAACAACAACATCATATTACTTCTTGTTTATTTTGATGATATGTTACTCACATGTAATGATTCATCTTTAATTTCCAAATTACTTACAGTTCTTTTTACAAATTTTAGGATGAAAGACATGGGGCCTTTAAGTTACTTCTTGGAGAATCAAGCAACTCATGCACAAGAATTACTATGTCTGAATCAAGAGAAGTATGCTACTGGTATGTTATTCTCTGCATCAATGGCATATTGTCAGCCTGTGCCCACACCATTGCCTCTGTAGTTAGATAAGGTGCCACATCAAGACTAATAATTCTTGGATCTAACCTATTTTAGGAGTCTAGCAGGAAAACTTCAATATCTCACTCTCACAAAATCTGGCATTCAATTTGCTGTAAACTTTGTTTGTCAGAAAATGCACAAGCCCCCAGTCTCAGACTTTTCTCTACTCAAGAGGATACTCAGATACATCAAAGAAACACTGAAGATGAGACTCTACTTTACTTTAGAAACAGTATCAACTGTAAGAGCTATAGTGATAGTGATTGGGCAGATTGTAAAGAAACAAGGAGATCAACAGGAGGCTTTTGCACATTCCTAGGTTGTAACATTATCTCTTGGTCAGCAAAAAGACAAGACTCAGTTGCAAGATCATTGATATCACTCGATTTTGATGCTTTATAGTGGGTATTTATACTTGCTATTGAACATCATTCGAGTGTTTTCCACATATTTTGGTATATTTTAAGGAATTTAGGTGTTTGAGACGTACTGGAGCAAAAAAGGATGATTTCTGGAAGAATTTTTAGGTGCAAATGAGCCAAATTGAAGTAAGAGGATCGATCCTGGCAAATTTACTGAGGAGATCGATCGATCCAAGCTCCTGAAGATCTACGGAATTTTAGATCGATCGATCCCAATTTGGATCGATCGATCTTAGAAGACACAGATCAATGGATCGATCGGTCCCTATCTTGATCGATCGATCCCAACACTCGAATCAAATTGAAGATTATCAAAAAGACGCATTCTTTCTCAAGACTTATTATGAGTTTTCCTTATTAGATTAGGTTTTTATTATTCTTATTATAAATAGCTTTAGGCTTAGTTTAGTAGGAGACAACAAAATATACAATTACAATTATTTTGAGAGCTTTTCAGAGAGAAGAGATCTGCTTTGTATTGGAGAAGATTTCTGAACTCTTTTGCTATATACAATTTGATTCTCTTATGGGTTTTCTTCTGATGATAATGATTGTTGATTGCTTATTCATGTCTGAGTAGTCACTTTGTTAGGTTTTAGGGTTTATCCCAGGGAAATTTTGATTTGATAGTTAGGGTTTGACATTATGGATTTGAATTGTTAGGTTCTTAATCTAGATCTGAAATCATTGCTTGAATTATCCTAATCACCTAGTTCATGATATTAGGTTTATAAATATAAAGGGATTTGGTTTAGAAACTTGACCTAGTCTAGATGAGTAAGTGTCTCTGCTTGCGGAAGTATTGTCTTTGATGCTTATGAACATATCAAATCTAAATTCATTGCATTATTCAATTGTTTAAATATGGCGAGAGTTTGTATTTGTGTAGTTCGATTATAGGGGTCTAATACTTTGGGAGAAGATTAGCTTATCATTTTCTTTTGAGTTGAGAACCACTTTCATAAATAAAACTTGCATGTCAACCTAAACTTCAAACCTGATAACCTGTGGAATTCCTTATCGCCTAGCGTTTTCTCTAATTGTTAAAAAAACCACTTTAATTTATTGTGTTTTAATTATTTACTTTAAAAAACAAATCAAAATCTACCTTTTATTACCATCTTAGCTAGAAATAAAAGTTTAATTGAGAGTCTCACAATCTGGTCTCTTGGAAAATCAACCATTTATTATACTACGAGGATCTGTTCTCTGCAGTGTAGATTTAGGATTAAAATTTTGAGCCTATCAGATTTTTGGCGCCGTTGTCATGGACCAATTGTGCCTTTTAATTTTTACTTAGCATCTAGTCTAAGATTTTTATTTTTCAGCGCTAATCTTGTTCTTTCTTCTTGTCTTTGTTTTGCAGGTGCATGAACAAAAGATCTAACAAATCATCTGAACTAGTCAACCTTACTAACGAAGAACTATCAAGAGTAGAACGTTCTAACCGGAAAGAAAGAAAAAGCTCAAGCTCGTCTAGCACAATGGCCGAGAATGTGATTTAGAATCCGGTCATACTTGAAGACCAAAACGTCCAGAACGCTCAATAAGTACTACATCAGTTGGTGATTAACCAACTAGGAGGAAACGACAATCAAGTGACACCATGACAACAAGGAGGTAATGGAAATCAGTTGCCACGGGAACATCAAGTAGGTGGTAATGGTAATCAAGTGCCACCAGAACAAGCCAGAGTCGCTTACCACATTAGAACAGGGTATTAGTTGGAGACTTCAACAACCTTGAAGCTTTCCTTTTCAACAAGAATGCTCTACACCCTCACCAGCCTCAAATGCAGGACTACCAATTCCCGTTCCAGCTCATCCAGCTGCTCAGGCATAACATATTCCATGGTTTGCCTACCGAGAATCCTATGGATCATATAGACAGCTTTGAGGATATATGCAGCACCACTCGGCTTAATGGAGTCTCTAAAGACTTTGTGCACTGTAAACTCTCCAAACACTCTCTAGCATATAGAGCTCTCAGGTGGTTAAAACGTTGCCGGCCAACTCCATCGAAACTTAGGAAGAATTAAAATCCAAGTTTCTAAGCCACTTATATATCTATACAAGGATTAACAATCTGAGAAACAAGATCTCTCAGTTTCAGCAGGGTCACGTACAATCATTATTTGAAGCATGGGTTAGATTTAAAGAATACTTGAGATAAGTATACTCAATACCTTCTACAGGGGTATAGAGAAGCATTATCGACTCTCTATTGATACTGCTAGTAATGGTGACTTCATGACAAAACATGTGAATGAAGCTTACCGGCTAATAGACAATCTAGCTCAAAGCAACAATAATCACTACCCCGACTATGATCGAAAAGTAAGATCATCTACTTCAGAATCTTCTGATTTATTTGAAGCGAAAGGACTCCTAACTCAACTTCTCAAGAAGAAAAATGAGAAACATGTCAGTTTTGCTGAAGATGTGGAGAAGACCGAAGCTGATTGCTTTGCTATTTCCAAAACCTGAGAATATAGAGGAAGTGAGCGATATTAATAGCCAAGGACAAAAAGTTTACAATCAAGGTTTCAATAAAGTTAATCTCTCTTGGAGGAGTACTAATGTGGCTAATCCACAAGACCAGGTTTATCTAAACCAATCGCAGAGCTTTGTGAAGAAATCTGGACAAACATTCGGTCAGAACTCAGGTGCAAGTGGTTTCCAAGGAAACCAAAATAGAAGTTTTGTGCAAAACTAAAACTTAGGAGGTTTTCAAGCGACCTCTCAACCTCGTTTTCAAGCAAACCCCCCTCAAGGCAACAAGGTTGAATCAATGATCAAGAAGATTCTGGAAAGCCATCAACGTTTTGAAAAGTACCTCAATGTGAAGCTTGAGATCATGTATAATGATCTGAACAATAAGTTTGAACCATTTTCCAATCATGTCAAGAATTTGATTTGCAAGTGGCTCAAACCTTAGAAGCAGACAACTGATAAACTGGTGTTCTTCCTGGGAAAGTGGAAGACAACCCAAAAGACTACTACAAAGTCATAAATTGGGGTACTATAAAGAAGAATGCTGAGTCTGAAGTTTCTGCAGATTTTAGAAATTCCAGAGATGATCGATCCAAGGAAAAAGGAAGTCTCATGGAAAACCGATCGATCGATCCATCGGAAAAAATCTCGAAAAGATCAAGATCGATCGATCCACTATAGGATCGATCGATCCCCCTGCATACTGTTGAAATTTCTGAACAACTAAAAGAACTCGAGATTGAATGCTCATAAGAGCCTGATACTTCTGAAGAAGAGCTGGTGTACCGGATAATTCCACTAAAAAAACTTCCCAAGCTACAAGATCCTGGTGAATTCTTAGTTCCAGTCAAGATCAAAAAAGTGATCTTCATGGATTCACTCTGCGATACAGGAGCTAACGTTAACGTCATGTCTAAGATTGTTACCGAGAAGTTGGGACTCAAGGAAATAAAACCATCAAGGCTAGCTTTTACACTAGCTAACAACTCTGTCATATCCTTAAACAGATTGATTTCCAATGTGATGGTTCAAGCCAGAGATTGTATTATCCCGCTCGATTTCCATGTCATAGATATCGAGGGAAATTCAGATGTGCAACTGGTTCTAGGACGACCCTTCCTAGCATCCGTAGGAGCTGTAATAGATATGACTAAAAAGTGAATCTATCTAACTAAGATCAAGAAGGGTTACTACTATCCAATAGTACCCAATAGCAATGCCTCTACAATCAATATGATAAAGAAGAAAAGAGTAGCGCAGAAATCTCAAGCCAAGTCTCAAACCGATACTAGTATTAAAGAGATTATTACTGAAGTCTTGAAAGAAGAAGCTCAAACCCTAAGCAAGAGTGCAACCCCTAAGATCAGAAAAGGGGTAAGATAAATTTGGCAAAGATCGATAAACATCCTAAACCAATCATGAAGCCTCAAACATGGATTGGAGAAGGAATCAAGCACAAGGTGAAGGGAAAAAAAAAGTCCAAAGCCCTCTTCAAAAGTAAAAAAAAAAACAATGAGACACAAAGGAGATCAACAAGGACATCCATCTGATTTTGATTCCTCAAACGCTGGTTGAAGACGTAATAGAGTATAAGGTAAAGTGTAAGGGAACTTTGAAACCCTTTTCAAAGGTTAAGGCATTCTTCCTCTCAGATCTTAAGGAAAAAGGGGGAAGACTATTCGAAACTAATGATGAAGAAGATTCTAAAGATGCAAATATCCGGCGATGGTAGTTTCAGCAAAGCATCAATTGGTGCTAACTTAGATTATGCTTAGAAGGTGAGTTCGTCAAGCTTTTGACGTTAAACAAAGCGCTGAGTGGGAGGCAACCCACTAATTCGCTGTTTTAGATTAGTAATATTTATTTTTGAGTCAGTTTAGCTTTTGGAGACTAACATATTTATTTTTAGTTGTGAGTTTAGAAGTGTTTCGGGAAAAGAAGAAATTGGTCGGATGTTTAGATCGATCGATCCGTCTATGGATCGATCACTGCAGAAAGATCATTTATACACAATGAGAGATCGATTTATCCATCAACATTTAGGAAAAACGATACAATAGATCGATCGATTCATCTATGTATCGATCGATCCAACCGATCAAAAACATTACGTAATCATAGCTCGATCGATACTTCTATGAATTGATCGATCCGTCAATAAATAGGTAAGTTTCAGGTAAAAAAGAAATTGGTCGGATGTTTAGATCGATCGATCCATCTATGGATCGATCACTGCAGAAAGATCATTTATACACAATGAGAGATCGATCGATCGATCAGCATTTAGGAAAACGATACAATAGATTGATCGATTCATCTATGGATCGATCGATCCAGCCGATCAAAAAACATTACGTAATCATAAATCGATCGATCCGTCTATGAATTGATCGATCCGTCAATAAACAGGTAAGTTGCTACATTTGAACTCACGCTTTTGATCCTACAGATTGTTTATGTCTCTTTCCTTTTCTTGGATTTATGTTCACACCGGGACGGTGTGCTTTAAGTCTAGGGGAAGAGTATATAGCTACTAACTGTGTTTTGAGTCTTTTTGGATGTTTCAACATTTAGGCGAAAATTTTCAAAATTTTTCGTTTTGATTTAATCGAGTCAAAGGAATAATGACCAGAATCTCTAATGATTATTAGCCTAGTGTGATTTTAGAATTGATTTCTACTTGATTACTGACTCAGATAAACTAATGCTTTTAGGTTCGGAACCCCACTGATTGATTGATGTGCTTTTGAAAGTTATAGTCTTTTGGATTGTTGATGATTTGATGCTAGCTCTATTAAGAATTGACTTAACATTGATCTTAATTTCTCTTGCTTATGGTGTTGGATATACTTTGAATAGCTATGTACTTTGCTCTTTAGTTCTCTGTAAAAATGACAAGTTCTTTTAGTATGATTCGAATCCTTTCTCTCCTTCCCTTCAAAGAGAAAGAAAAAAACTTTACTTTTCATCACAAGAAAACAAATAAGACTAACAATAGAAATGTTGGACATTGTACAAGACTCTATGAGCAACTGATTCCTTTCTCTTTCATTAGAATATGCAAAAAAAAGGTCTAGGTTAAATCCATAGTATGTAAAAATCTTTTTTAAGTTTTTATCAATGAAAGTATGAAGTCATTTTCTCTCTTTTGGACTCTAAAGCTATTTCTTCCTTTTAACTTTCATCAGTTTTTTTTAGGGTTACCCGTATATAAAAAAAAACTAATTTTATATTATTCTTGTTTGTTAAACTCAATAAAATTAGCTTCAATTTCATGGAGGTAGACTTTATGGAAAGTTATATCCCTTTGGTAACTTTTTAAAGTAATTACATTATAATATACTTTGGTGAGGAAAGAAAAAATTTTTGTTTCCATTATACTCTTATTTTTCTATATAATTACACTCTACCATTTTCTCTCTCTTGGCATGTGTCAGATGTTGACATTTGCTTTTTTTCCAGCTCCGCTCTTTAAAAACCAATTACTTGATAATATATATGTCAAAAAAACTAAAAATTATACCAAAATTTGTAATTTTTTATACTCTATAAATAGAAACTTGTTTTGTTTAATTTGGACATAGAAAAAAAACAAGTTTCTTACGTCTGTGTACACGACACTCTGTGTACATTAGCTAGTTATTCGATATACACAATGATTATTCACTCTGTGTACAATTTCGTGTCTCATTCAGCATGCGTATAACGTCATGTACATGATGTTTGTGTGTACAATCTCGCGTATCATGCAGCATGTGTGCAACATTACATACACAATGTTATGTACACAATGCTTGTGGACATCATGGTAATTATTAAATGTGTACATCTAATCATTAACATGATATACACAAGCATCATGTACATATCATTGTGTACGTGATGTTATGTACATGTTGCATGATACACGACGTTGTACATAAAGTGCATCATCATTGTGTACATCTAATAATTATATGTCCATTGTACACAACATTGTACATAGACTGCATTATCATTGTCTACGACTGCATTATCATTGTGTACATTTAATCATCAGCATGATGTTACAAGCATCATATACACATCGCGATGCTATACACTAAGCGTCGTGTACATAGACGTCATGAAACTTGAATTTTGTTTTGTGTAAAAAAACAAAACAAATATCTGTTTATAGAGTTAAAAAATATATAATTTTCGTATAATTTTTATTTTCAAAAATATATATTATCAACTAATTAAATTTAAAATTTGAAGATGAAAAATAAAAACATCACATCAATCAATACATCAAATACTATTCATTTTTTTCTTTCCCTTCTTTTTAAGGGTAAAACGGTATTTGTTGAGAGTCAATGTACACTAAAAACACTAAGTCACTCAAAATGATAATATTTTAGTATTAGGTACACTAGATTGTAACTGAAAACTTACTATTAAATTCGAAGTACATTTTTTGAGGGAGTCAAAATAAGAGACATATTTACAAGGAATTGCCATTGGGTTAAAATTTTCAAAGAACAAAAAAANAACTCTAATCTGCAAGTTTTTATTCTACTAAATCTTAGTATCCGATCTAAAACACGCGGACCTTAATTAATCCACATTAATCGACCCGAAAA
>OVBE01010803.1:0-14675 GCA_900406425.1 Iberis pinnata
CGGCGTAACAACCTCGGTTTTGGTCAAAGGGGGTTGACCGAAAACGGGGTGTTACATAATGCACTTCCACCTAAAAGAGATAAGCTTATCAACTCTTGTCGAATATAGAGTACTTATTTTCTTTTGTCTTGGTGCAGATCATATGTTGTTACCGTTCGAGATCAAGTCCTACCTTTCAAAGACGAATTCGACCATACTTTTAAATCAAAAGGAAGTCCTTTACGTCTTTTCTCAGCCTAAGAAGGGTCCAGACCTGATCAGAATAGAATCTCACACTCCAAACACAAACCACTCGCCAAGTCAAGAAATAGACAGATTGACACCTGAAGCTTGTGGAGGTCGTTTAAGGATCAATGTTAAATACTGCAGTATAACAAAGACTTCCACCATTTTTAACTTCAAAAAGGAAGTTTTAAAGCCATAGATCGTTCCAATATGAGTTCGGAGCTGATCACAAACGATGTTCAAAGTTCAACTACTTACAGCTTGCTAATTCTGAAGTTATGTGTGTGTGGACCACTTCAAACTTTTATATGGCAACCTAGAGATTGTCTCAAGTGCTTAGAGGTCCCTCTTATAGATAATAGTAAAGGCCATGACCCCCCTGATCCGAATCAAGAAGTTTTTTCCAATCCATTTACACCAAGAGCTACACACGGCCATGTTCATCATGCGATCACCTAACCGAAGGATTGGTATATGGGGTGATTATTTTCATGTATCTAAGTTCAAGGACAGAGAGTTCAAATATTCTAAATACCAACTAACAATGAATCAAAGTCCAGAGGAATATAAATCCAAGGGCTCAAACTTCATGATTCAATCGGTGAGATCGGGACAACTTATTCGTTCAATAAATCTCGAATGCCTTTTTGTATAAAGAGACTCTCATGAGTTTCTCTGACCTGTATTTCCGAGTGATATTACTTATGTGTTGCAGCAACATGAGGATATGTTACCCAAAGACAAATATTTAACATACACTTCACATATATCATGTTTCAAGACTGCATACCGAGCCAAACCCATGGAGACTAGTGATCCTGTCATTCATACTGATTATAAATCATTTAATCATCATGAGGTACCACCAGAGATTGAAAAAGAATGTGTTAGCGTATTCTCCTATGAGATATTCCCTTATTTCATTCAACACGGCAAAGGTAAGGACAATGTTGTGGCCAACATATTGTCAAGGAGGTACATTCTACAATATAACTTTAGCACCAAGGATAATAATTCTAGAAATTATAAGGAATTCTATTCTGGTGGTAATGGGTTTAGTAAATCATATAAAACTTGTGAAAACTTTTTTAGGGATCATTATCTTAGGAAATATATCTATTTTTTTTGCGATAACTTGTGTTTGTCTAGTGTTGCTGTTTGTGTGTTATTGTTTAGGGAGACCCATGGAGATGAGCTTATGGTATATATTGTTATCACCACGGATCTCAAGAAGGTCATCTATCACTTTTATTTGTCTCACAAGAAGACAGATCAAGTGAAGAGCAATATGGCACGACCAGCTGCTGCACCACCTTGGACCATCAAGACTAACCTTTAAAGGGTCCAGAATGTTCAAGAGTTGATCCAAAGGCCACTCCAACCAGATGGATCAACAAATTCTCTAAACCGACCAAATGACTTCATATGGGATCCGGAGACATCTCACGTCCATTCAAGAACCGGGATCAAGCTTATCATCTTGATCCTCCAGGTAAGGTTATTTTCAACTCCAATGTGTCCGACTTACTTCTTTTTATTGCAGATTCAGATTTGAGATCAAATCCTCTTCAAGAGGGGGGAGGATGATATGATCATGGCCAGCTCAGAAGAGGAAGAGCCAAAACCTGTGCTTGAACCTGAGCCAAAACCTGAGCCAGAAGGAAGGATCAACTGGTCCAAAGCAAAGGAGCTAGCCAAGAAGATTCATGCAATGATCCATGCGGATTATGAAGCTCCCATAGATGTGTTCAACATCTTCATATCCAGGCAAACTAAAGAACCATGTAACTATGAATGAGTAGCTAAGTCATGTGGTTATTTACTCTTTTCCTTGGTGGCGATTTGGTAGGAGGAGGTTCTCCATTAAGGTTTTTAACGAGGTAAACCGCATCACTACGCCTAAGCAATTCAAGAGTAGTTACCTCGGCCAAGTGTCTTAGACACTAATAAACGCTTTGTTGTTTTCTTGTATTTTTAGACGTCGTGCTGTTTTACCTAGAGACTACATGTTGTTTATTTTTAGGGCTTTGTCGTTTGCCCTAAGGCTCATGTGCCGCCTATTTAAGCTAAAACCTTAGCTTACTTTTGATTCAGCGAATGATTGAGAGAAAACGCTTTGAGAAATCGATTATTCACTCTTTGATTTGAGAAATCCAAATTTCTTACAAGTATAATCCTTACAAGAAAATCTACTATCCATCGGTTCAAGGAATCCACACTTGGCCGAGTCGAATCCCACTTTTTTCATCGTCTGCATTAATACATCAAGCCATCGTCTTCATTGTGCCCTCGCGTTCATCATTCGTTTCTCTTTGTACCTCGATCATCACCACTATTTTTCATCCATCGCTCTGTATCCATCGTTCTGCATGCATCGTTCTGTATCCACAGATATGTATCCATCATTCTGTATCCACCAATCTCTATCCATCATTCTGTATCCACCAATCCGTATCCACCGATCTGTATACACCGTTCTCCATCCATCGCGTTTCATCCATTCTCCATCATCCACTGCTGCATCATCCATCATTTCGTCTACATCGTTGTCTCTTCACCAAGCTTTTCTTAGAGTTTGCGATCCAGGATCCTATCAGACCTCATGAGTTTTGTATAGAGAGACTCTCATGTGTTCCTCTGACCTTCCACCCGTATTTCCGAGTGATATTACTTATGTGTTGCAGCAACATGAGGATATGTTACCCAAAGACAAAGATTTAACTTACACTTCAAATATATCATGCTTCAAGACTGCATACCGAGCCAAACCCATATAGACTAGTGATCCTGTCATTCATACTGATTATGAATCATTTACTCATCATGAGGTACCACCAGAGATTGACAAAGAACATGTTAGCGTATTATCCTATGAGATATTCCCTCATTTCATTCAATACGGCAAAGGTAAGGACAATTTTGTGGCCAACATATTGTCAAGGAGGTACATTCTACACTATACCTTTAGCACCAAAGATAATGATTCTGGAAATTATAAGGAATTCTATTCTGGTGGTAAAAGGTTTAGTAAATCATATAAAACTTGTGAAAACTTTTTTAGGGATCATTATCTTAGGAAAAATATCTATTTTTTTGCGATAACTTATGTTTGTCTAGTGTTGTTGTTTGTGTGTTATTGTTTAGGGAGACCCATGGAGATGAGCTTATGGTATATATTGTTATCACCACGGATCTCAAGAAGGTCATCTATCACTTTTATTTGTCTCACAAGAAGACAGATCAAGTGAAGAGCAATATGGCACGACCAGCTGCTGCACCACCTTGGACCATCAAGACTAACCTTTAAAGGGTCCAGAATGTTCAAGAGTTGATCCAAAGGCCACTCCAACCAGATGGATCAACAAATTCTCTAAACCGACCAAATGAATTCATATGGGATCCCAGAGACATCTCACGTCCATTCAAGAACCGGGATCAAGCTTATCATCTTGATCCTCCAGGTAAGGTTATTTTCAACTCTAATGTGTCTGACTTACTTCTTTTTATTGTAGATTCAGATTTGAGGTCAAATCTTCTTCAAGAGGGGGGGGGGAGGATGATATGATCATGACCAGCTCAGAAGAGGAAGAGCCGAAACATGTGCTTGAACCTGAGCCAGAACCTGAGCCAAAAGAAAGGATCAATTGGTCCAAAGCAAAGGAGCTAGCCAAGAAGATTCATGCAATGATCCATGCGGATTATGAAGCTCCCATAGATGTGTTCAACATCTTCATATCCAGGCAAACTAAAGAACCATGTAACTATGAATGAGTAGCTAAGTCATGTGGTTATGTACTCTTTTCCTTGGTGGCGATTTGGTAGGAGGAGGTTCTCCATTAAGGTTTTTAACGAGGCAAACCGCATCACTACGCCTAAGCAATTCAAGAGTAGTTACCTCGGCCAATTTTCTTAGCCACTAATAAACGCTTTGTTGTTTTCTTGTATATTTAGATGCCTTGCTGTTTTACCTAGAGACTACATGTTGTTTATTTTTAGGGCTTTGTCGTTTTCCCCAAGGCTCATGTGCCACCTATTTAAGCTAAAACCATAGCTTACTTTTGATTTAGTGAATGATTGAGAGAAAACACTTTGAGCAATCGATTATTCACTCTTTGTTTTGAGAAATCAAAATTTCTTACAAGTATAATCCTTACAAGAAATTCTACTATCCATCGGTTCAAGGAATCGACACTTGGCCGAGTCGAATCCCACTATTCGCATCGTCTTCATTTATCCATCGAGCCATCGTCTTCATTGTGCCCTCGCGTTCATCATTCGTTTCTCTTTGTCCCTCGATCATCACCACCTTTTTGCATCCATCGCTCTATATCCATCGTTCTGTATCCACATATAGGTATCCATCCTTCTGTATCCACCAATCTCTATCCATCATTTTGTATCCACCAATCCGTATCCATCGATCTTTATCTACCGATCTGTATCCACTGTTCTCCATCCATCGCGCATCATCCATCGCGTTTCATCCATTCTCCATCGTCCACAGCTGCATCATCCATCATCTCGTCCACATCATTGTCTCTTCACCAACCCTTTCTTAGAGTTTGCGATCCATGATCCTATTAGACCTTGGAGATTGGGGGTGTTGCAACACACACCTTATTCGATTCGGGGGCCACACATAGTTTTGTGAGCCGAAAATGGTAGGAAAAGGCTTGTTCCAGAAGGAACAAGAAGGGAAGTTGGGCATAGTGAGAGCAGTCGGGGGATAAGTTATGTTAACTTTAGGAATTTTTCGAGACATTCCAGTGAGAGTTGGGGATGTGGACATGCCAGCCGACTTGATCATTGTCCCACTTGATAAGCATGAGGTGATCTTGGGGATGGATTGGATGTCAAAATAGAAGGCCACTAGAATGTCACAAAGGCATAGTCTAGTTTGAAAGGGAGGACAGATGGTTGGAATTCCAAGGGATTAAGATGACATCCGAGAACTTAGTTGTGTCACGACTCTGAGAAAAACAGATGCTGGAAAAGGGTTGTGAAGCCTATCTGGCCACAATCAGTGTACCTGAAGTGGGGAAGGGAGTGGACCTTAAGGACATTCTGGTTCCCAATGAATTTGGGGATATGTTCTAGGCAGCTGTATATATGTTTGTATAAACCATCACTTAATTTATCAAGTTCAGACATCAACACCTTTTTTCTCAATTTTTTTAGTTTTTTTTTTGTTGAAACACACATATGTATTTACTGGGTGATCAGCTCTTTGACTTCCTTGTTTATACACCATACTAGTAATGTATGTTTTAGACGGCATGACATGCAACTCTTTTTCAGCTACTACGACATGTTGAAATAATCTTCCGAATATACTGTATGCACTGTTTGACCATTTATCTCAACCATAGTCTCACTGGATCACAGTTCACAGACTCCTATGGCCTTTCAAAGATTAATAAATTGATTAAAATCAAGCGGGTTTGTAAACATGTCTGAAAACTGAAAATATGTTCCCACATGTTCAACCACAATAAGTTTATCTTCAATTAACTCACAAATGAAATGGTGTCTAATGCAAATATGTTTGGTTCGTGAGTGTTGTACTGGAATTTTGGCTATGTTGATGGCACTTTGATTGTCACAATGAACCTTCATCGAATATGTATGAATACCATATTCATTTTCCATTTGCTTCATCCACAGCAGTTGAGTACAACAGCTACCCATTGCAATGTACTCAGCTTTAGCTGTGGAAAGTTACACATAGTTTTATTTCTTACTCTACCAGGCTATCAGATTATTACCCAGAAAGAAACATCATTTGCTTGTACTTCGTATGTCATCTAGATTGGCAGCCCAATCTGCATCACAATACCCAGCGAGATTACTGTTGGTGTCCTTAGTGTAGTAAATACCCTGATCAGCTGATCCTTTACTATATTTGATGATTCTCTTGACAGCATGTGATATCACTCGATTTTGATGCCTTTTAGTGAGTATTTATACTTGCTATTTGTCATCATTCGAGTGTTTTCTATGTGTTTTAGTATAATTTCATGATTCCAGGTATTTTAGACCGTCTGGAGCCAAATGTGGTTTTATGCACAAAGTGGATACAATTTGATGAATGCAGAAGCAGAGTTCAGCAGAAGATCCAGAAGTTGATCGACATTTGGAGAGGTTTATATGAATGGAATGGACTGTTATTTTAACTCAAACTGGCCACGTGAGTTAGCTTTCATATGGAAGTGATTTTAGGTCAATCCATTGAGGCAATCCGAAGTTGTGACGATTTTACTGAAGACTGGTCAAGTTGTCTCGCAGAAGAAGCATGTGCAACACGTGATTGAAGAGATCACTCGATCCACACATGGATCGATTGATCCTAAAGACTGTCGAATCTCCATAAGTTTGGATCGATCGATCCAAGTGTGGATCGATCGATCCGAATGCTCGAGTATTAATGAAGTTTTCCAAAAAGACGTTTCTGTCCTCAAGACTTATCATAGGTTTTTAGATTTAGGTTTTCTTCTCTTTTGACTTCTATATAAGTCGGAAGCTTATTTAACAAGCATTTTTAAGCACCAAACACCAAAAACTAGAACACAATTTTATTTTCTGAGAGAGACGAATCTGATACATGTGTTTTGGAGAAGAATTATGAACTCTCTTTATTTATTTTAATTCAATTATGGTTTTGAATATGTTTTCTCTACCAATGATTGTTTATTTCTTGACTATGTCTGAGTAGTCTCTTTGTTAGGTTTTAGAGATTTCCTAGGGAAAACAGGTTTTGATGGTTAGGGTTTGATTTTAATGGATTTGAATTGTTAGGTTCTTAGTCTATATTTATATTTATTGCTTGAATTAGCCTGATCACCTAGTTCATGATTTTAGATTAATAAATACAAAGGGATTTGGTTTATCTAATCTTATCTAGTCTAGATGAATAAATATATTTGCTTGCGGGAGTATTATCTTAGAATGCTTATGAACATATCGAATATGTAACCATTGCATGATTTAATCATCTGTTTTAGAGATCTAAGATTTTGGGAGAAGGTTAGTCTTTATTACTAGAAACTCTATCATAGGGGTCTAATACTTGGAGAGGAGATTAGTCTATTGCTGTCTTTTGAGTTGAGAATTATTTTCATTGTTAATCTTGCTTATCAACCTGAACCTCAAACCTGAATACATGTGAAACTTCCCTATCGCCTAGCGTTTTATTCTATTGATTTACATTCGCTTTTTAACCATTCGTTTTACTTTTAAGTCGTTTTAAAAACATTTTCTCTTTTATCTTGTCTTAGCAAGAATTGAATTTTAAACTGAGAGTCATACTATCTAGTCTTCATGGGATTGACCCTTAACTTTACTACAAGGATTTGTTCTATGCAGTATAGATTTAGGATTTAAAACATGAGCCTATCAGCATGCAAATGTGACATTTTTGGTTTTGCCTGATATCTTGCACAAACCCCCACATTTAAGCATATATTTGGCATGCTTGTTGTAAGTACAACAGGCTTCCAATCATTCCTCTATAAAGCTTATGGTCTACATCTTCTCCTTTGTCATCTCGAGATAATTTTCAAGTTGTACTCATCGGCGTTCTGGCTATTTTATCGGAGTCAAGTCCAAATCGTGTAACCAGACTCTTTGCATATGTGCTTTAACTCAAGTAGATGCCCTTTTCTATCTGTTTAACTTGCAAACCAAGAAAATAAGTTAGTTCTCCAACCATACTCATTTCAAACTCTTAAGGCATGTGTAGAACAAATCTATCAACAAGTGCTTTGTCTGTAGCACCAAACACTATGTCATTAACATAGAATTGCACAACCATCAGATCACCATTCTTTGAATAGGTGAAAAATGTCTTGTCTATACTTCCTCAGGTCTACCCCTGTTCGAGCAGACAAATGGTCAGCCATTCATAGCAAGACATGCATGCATGTTTCAACCTATATAACGATTTCCTCATCTTAAACATATGATTGGGATGTTATGGATGTTCAAAGCCTTTTGGTTGTTCCACATACACTTTCTCTTGAAGTACTCCATTTAAGGATGCACTTTTGACATCCATTTGGTACAGCTTGAACTTGAGATGACAAGCCATTCCCAGAAACAATCTAATTGATTCTAGGGGTGCTAAAGGAGAAAATGTCTCATCAAAATCAACTCCTTCTACAAGTGAGTACCCTTGTGCAACCAGACGAGCTTTTTTCCTCTCAACATTACCTGTCTCATCCATCTTACTCTTAAAGATCCACTTTGTACCTACAACATTTACACCTTCAGGTCGAGGTGTTAGGCTCCAGAATTTTCTTTGCTTAAACTGTTCCAACTCCTCTTGCATATACACTATCCATTATGCATCACTTAATGCTTCCTGATAGTCTTTTGGTTCAATCATCAACACCAAACAAGCAAATTGGACCATCTCCTTAAAGTTTATATGTTTCTTGCTTGTGACCCTGTCTCCATACAGATCACCGATCACATCCTTTTCTGAGTGGTTCCCGTGAAGACAATTTCGAGCACCTGTTTTTTTTTTATTCTGACTCGTCAGTCACATCATCTTTGTTCTAAGTCTCAACTACTTGATCGTCAGACACTTTGACAGGATTTAGTACTAACCCCTCTAGTTGATATCCAAAATCATCAAACACCACATTCACTGTTTCCATGATTGTCTTGGTCCTTTTGTTAAATACCCGATAAGTTGTACTGGTGGTTGAGTAACCGAGCAACATGCCCTCATCACTTTTCGCATCAAACTTCCCAAGCTGGTCTTTGTCATTTAGGATGTAATAAACACATCCAAATACATGAAAATAACTCACACTTGGTGATTTTCCCTTTCACATTTCATTTGGTGTCATAGTGGTTCCTTTTCGAACATACACCTTTTATATGATATAATAGGTTGTACTAACAGTTTCAGCCCAAAAGTCCTTCACAACTTGATTTACATGCAGCATAGCACGAGCCATCTCCTGTAGTGTTCGATTCTTCCTTTCAACCACACCATACTGTTGAGGTGTTTTTGGTGCTCAATACTGATGTTGTGTGCCATGTGCCTCACACAGCTTATCAAACACTTCATTTTGGAATTCTCCTCTATGATCACTTCAAATTGCCTTGATTCCCCATTTTTCATTCTTAAGTTGCAATACCAATATTTTGAAGCTATCCACCGCTTCTGACTTCTCACACAAAAATCGCACCCAAGTGGATCTAGTGAAATCATCAACAATTACCAAAATACTTTCTACTCGAATCGGTCCTATAAGATCCATATGTAGTAGATCTAGAGCTTTTTTTAGAGAATATCTTGAGTAACTTTTTGCTGCACCTTGACATGTTTCCCCTTTGCACACGGTCCAAAGAAAAACATATCTTCACTCTTTAGCTTGGGAATTCCTCTGAGAAGTTCTTGATTGGATAATTTTGTTAACGTTCTGACATTGATATGCCCAATTTTCCTGTGCCATAGCTCTAGTTGACTCGTTACACAGGCTATGAAACAACTGTCTTGTTGTCGCCATATGTAGCAGTTAATTCCAGACATGATTCCTTTTAGTTGTGCTTGACTAGATTCATCTACTGCTTGACAGGCTATTTTTGTGAAAGTGACAACCAACCCTTCATCACATAGTTGACTTATGCTAATCAGATTCGCAATCAGCCCTTCACCGATACACATTCTGGAAGACTTGGTTTACTCAAACCACTTGTTTCACCCTTGCCTACAAATTTACCTTTGGATCCTCCTCCAAATGTTACCTTTCCCGAGTTGATCTCTGTAAAATTCATCAGTTCATCTCTGCTTCCTATCATATGTTTTGAACACCCGCTATCAAAGTATCACTTTGTTGCATATGAACTCTTCATTTCCGCTTATGGTTGATCATCATCTTTAGTCTTCATAACCACTTCTACTTGAGATGAGAAACATGTCAATTCTACTGGTTGAACATCATCTTCAGATTTTTTGAATGACTCTTCTTGTGTTGAGAAACAGTACAACAAGTCATTTCTGACCCATGCCCTGTCGTTTCCTTATCATGATAATAGTCTCTATGATGTCTGATTTAGTACAGCCTGGCTTCCCAGCGATAACACTGAGCTTTGTAGTTCCTGTTTTCTGTAGTAGAAACACAATTAATCTTTGATTTGTCGTGTTTGATAGTACCCATGATTTCCTGGTCGCCAATTCTCATTGTTGTGTTTTCTGTTGGTGATGGCTTTAACAATCTGATGTTCCTTCACAAGTTTTGTTGCATGGCTGACTGATTACTTGACAAACGATGTAGATCCTTTAGTGTGTCCTTGATATCCCAACCCATAGCTTAGGTTATTGTCTCTTCCTATTGCAAGTACTTTTTCAAGATCTTTGGTACCCTTGGTCAGCATTTTGATGTTTCTTAATTGTTCACTCAATCGAGTCTCTAATAGTTTATTTTTCTTTTCTTCCTTAGTTAGAGCTGTTTGAAGCAGTTTCACCTTTTCATGAAGTTTCTGTATGTCACAAGTTAATTCCAAATTATGGTTTCTGACATCGATCAGGTTGTCACACAGAATACTGGTGTCTTCGAGTAATGGTTGGTTGTTTTCCTCTTATTCATCATCAGATTCACTTTCAGAACTTTCTTCAATTATGCCCACATATGCAACTAAATTTAGCATTTCCTCAACTTGATATGATTCAGAGGTATCGTCACTTTCCAGGCTGGCAAGAGACTTTTCTTTTATGTTTGTGAGATTGGCACATTCAGATTTTTTTTGTCCAAATCCCTTGCACTCATGAGACTTGAGTGATTCCTTCTTCTTGGTATTTGGGCAGTCAAACTTATAGGGCCCGAATCCTTGATATTCATGACACTGAACTTCTGGGTGCTCGATCAGTGTTTGATCTGAAATCTGATATGCTAACAGGATTTGCATCACGTTTTAATGTACCCCCCATATTTCTTGAAATGTTTTCTCACTATCATACCTATTTTTTCCTCAAGATCCTCAGCTAGATATTCCCTTTCTTTTGCCGTTAATGCAATCTTTTTTACTTTATTAATTTTCTTGGAGAAATCAAGTTCATGTTTCTGCATCATGCCTACAATCTGGCTGAATTTCATATCGTCAGAGTCCTTGGCTACTTGTATGGTTGATTTCATCGATTAAAACTTTTCAGGCATACTTCTAAGAAACTTCTTGACCAGCTTCTTTTATTTGTAGTGTTTTTCTAGTACTTCAACTGCGTTAGCAATGGATGAGATCTTACCGTTGAACTCTTCAACTGTTTCATCCTCATTAATCCATAGGTTTTCAAAATCTGATGCAAGCATATCAATCCTTGTTCTACGAACATCACTTGTTCCTTCATATGTTGCCTGCAATGTATCCCAGGCATCTTTTGCAGTAGTGCACCCTTGAACTCTTTTGAATTGATATTTGGTCAAGGAAATCCAAATTGATGTGAGAGCTCTTGAATTGTATTTTCACATGGTTTTTTCTGCTACTGTCCATTCAACTTTTGGTTTTGCAACCATCATACCATCTTCATTCTTTATCTGTGGAGCTGTCCAACCATCCTCGACAATTTTCCAGGCATCTTTATCAATTCCCTTGATGTGCTCACGTATCTGAACCTTTTACCAGCCAAAATTATTAGGATCCAACACTGGATGTAGTTGATTGCTGCAAGTTGTAAACAAACTAACAACAATCAATTCTTCTTAAAGAAACATGTCTTTTATAATACAGCTTGTTCTTTATTCATTGGATTTGTTTCTCTTAATCTTTCACTCTTTGTCGCTATGTTCGCTCAATCTCACAGACACGAAAACATAATCTCACAAAGCTCAACCTCTCAAATTATTGGCTAAAAGAACTAGAGAACCTCTATTCTACTCAACCTCCTATTTATATTAAGTTCTAAACCTAAACCTTCTCATCAAGTCATATCTCTTCTTTCCATAAGTTTTTTTCTATTTTCAAGCTTGTTTTCTTTTCTTCATGTATTTTCTTCCATTTTTTGTTTCTTGCATATAAAGCTTCTACTCTTCCTTTTCTTTTGTTCCTTTCCTTTTTCGATTTTGAACTTCATTCCTTTTGCATCTTCACATTCATGGTCTTTGTAAATTAGGAGAATTTGATATGGCTGTTTGGCTTTATGATGAGATGGGTACCAAAAGATTTTTTCCGAATCCTAGGACACTTAGTGTTATTTTGCTTGGATTATGTCAGAAAAGGATGCTACTTGAGGCAAGAGCGCTTCTGAATTCTCTGATTTCAACTGGTAGTAAACTGGATATTATATTGTACAATATTATGATTGATGGGTATGCGAAGTTTGGTTGTATTGAGGAGGCGTTATAGTTATTTAAGGTAGTGATTGAGAATGGGATCACTCCTAATGTGGCGACTTTCAATTCTTTGATTTACGGTATTGCAAGAGTCGGAATATAGTCGAGGCTAGAAAAAACTTGGATGTCATCAAGTTGTATGGGTTGGTTCCAAGTGTTGTGAGTTAACTACTCTAATGAATCCATATGCTAACTATGGAAATACCGAAAGCGTCGAGAAAATGCGCCAAGAAATGAAAGCATTAGGAATCGAACCAACCAGTTTCACATGCTCGGTGATTATCAAAGGACATTACATAGGCCGTAAGCTCGAAAAATTCAATCAGGTACTTAGGGTAATGGTTTCTGAAGGTAAAACTCCAGATCATATCACTTACAATACAATTATTCAGTATCTATGTAAGGTTAAAGAGTTATCAAGAGCATTTAAAATATTCGAAGAAATGAAATCTCGAAATCTTGATCCTACACTTGCAACTTATAATATTCTAGTCAACGGTCTTTGTTACTATGACTATATCAAGGAAGCTGATAGGTTTCTTGATTGGCTTCAGGAGCAGGATGTTACTTTATCAAAAGTTGCTTATACTACATTGATCAAGGCACATTGTGTCAAAGGTAATCCTGACGTAGCAGTGAAGCTCTTTCTTCAGTTGCTAGACCAAGGTTTCAATGTTTCTATTAGGGATTATAGTGCAGTGATTAATCATCTGTATAGGAGAAATTTAGCAAATGAGACTAATTTCTTCTTCTGTCTAATGTTATTGCAGGGTATTTCTCCTGACTTTGACATCTACAGACTGATGATCAAGTCGTCGGATGCACTTGCGTGGACAATCAAATCGGGGTTGTTGCTTGAACCGTAGTCAACAAAGGTTTGGTATGTTGTCCCAACCTTATGTATTAGCTGGATAGGCATATTTTCAGTAGAGAAGCTGTCACATGAGGCAACTCGTATTAGTATTACTTTTTTTAAAAAAGACAATTTTGCTTAGTCTATTCATTATATATATATATATATATATATATATATATATTAGTTATAACATGTTTGTAATTGTAAATTCAAGTTTTGGATGGAAGTGTTCAAGTTGACAAATTTTCTTATAAAATTAAGCTTGTTCGAGAGCAAACTATGACAGTCGATATTTTTACATCATGTTTCCGACTAGATTTGCAAGATTCTTGACTTGTCAATGCTTGAAACATATTTTGTGCTAATATCTAAAACATAAGTTCAAAAAATGTTTTCTCTCTTTTCACTTCTCTCTTCGTCCTATTTTCTGTCTCTCTCTCTTCCCAGGAACTGAGAATCGTTCAAAGTCGACGGTGAGAGGCGAGCCACCGTTGTAAACCTTCTGAGCTCAACGCCGTGCTCTGCGCTCAAGGCCCCCCGGAGAGAATACATCGCGGTGGTTCCTCTGGCCAGGTCTTCATTCACAGGCTCATTTCCGGCAACTCTTCAATAGTTTGTGTTCAAAATCAGGTTCACTGATGGTGGCGCGAAAAAGCATCAAGGCGTCGCGGTTGTAACAGATCTGGTGGCGCGACTTAGTGCATAGAAGACCGTTCACGGTGGAAGATCAGGTTCCAGCGAGATGTTGGATCTTTGCCAAAAGAACAGTGGCTATTTCCGGCTTGGTTCCAGTTCGAGGGCGACAGAGCTAAAACAAATGTGCCTTCCCGAACCAATATCGTTCAACTGAGCAGTCCTTTCTCGCGGCGAGCCTCTTCTCCTTTCCGGCTGGGATCCGAGACTTCTCCGGCAGAAACGCCGACAACTCTTCATCTTCCTCCCCGTCTCTCTCTCTCTCTCCCTGTAACTTGGGCGGTCTAGTGCCACGGCATTGGACGCTTCCAATCCGCCTTTTCGGCCGTCAGAGTGGGAAAATCGGCGGTGTCCGCAGATTTGTTTTAGGCGGCAGCGGATCTAGGATTTCCTAGGTTTCTACTCCCTAACTTAATCAGAGTTACTTTAGCTAGGATTAGAGCTAGTCTAGGGTTGGATTAGGTCAATTTGGTTTTTGGCTTTTCTGTTGTTTCGGCTTTCTGTAAATGAATCTCAGCCTAGTTATTAGGATTTTGTAATAGCCATAATTTTTGATGTATATTATA
>OVBE01010804.1:0-14674 GCA_900406425.1 Iberis pinnata
GATTATTCATCATCATCTACTTAGTAGATTGGACATTCTATTTTTCAAAGTGAACATGTTCTGTAATATTTATGAATATAGAACTTATTTATAACTTCTTCTTAGTTATTTTTCAACTTATATATGTAGCAAGTTATATAACCTCGTCTGTTCATCTTCCTATTACCAATTTTCACACCTTTTCACTTTTCTTTTTTCTTCTTCGCTTGTTTGGTTTCAAAGTTTCTTTGTCAACCTATTTCCCTTATATAAATATATACATATTTATTTTTATTTATAAATATAACATATTTATAATTATATTTATACATGTATATGTAATTATATATATTTGTATATATGTATATATAATTATATTTATAAAAATTAAAAAAACAACCTAACTGACGGATTACTGACGGATAGTGGAACACCCGTCAGTAATCCATCAGTTATATAAGTGACAGATTACTGACGGATAGTTGGGGTCCGTCAGTTATCCGTCAATAACTACTGACGGCTTACTGACGGATCCCAACTATCCGTCAGTAATCCGTCACATATACCATATAGGGTTTAGGGATTTATCATGGATTTGAATGAAATTCGGACTATATGTTACAACTTAAACACACTACATAAAGACTTATAGTAATTCAATCTATTCTCAAAACCAAAATTTGAAAATAAATTACATACGTCTATTACGAACGAAAATAATCATAACGTTATATGACGTTTAGCAATATAGTTTTCAAAGTGTGAATGAAATAACTGATTCATCAATTTTGGTTCCATATAAATGCATTATGATACTGTTTATAACATTATTCATTTGGTTTTATAACTGTAACAACATATTTCAAAACTCCAAACCCTAAACCCATCCCTAAACCCTATTTCGTATAAGTGACAGATTACTGACGGATCCCAACTAACCTTCAGTAATCCGTCACTTATACCATATATGGTTTAGGGATTTATCATGGATTTGAATGAAATTTGGACTATATGTTACAACTTAAATACACTACATAAAGACTTATAGTAATTCAATCTATTGTCAAAACCAAAATTTGAAAATAAATTACATACATCTATTACGAACAAAACTAATCATAACGTTATATGATGTTTAGCTATATAGTTTTCAAAGTGTGAATGCAATAACCGATTCATCAATTTTGGTTCCATATAAATGCATTATGATACTGTTTATAACATCATTCATTTTGTTTTATAACCGTAACAACATATTCCAAAACCCTAAACCCTAAACTCATCCCTAAACCCTATTTCATATAAATGACAGCTAATTGACGGCTTTGTGACGGTTACCCGTCACTAATCCGTCACAAATTACTTACGGCTAAGTAACTGGTACATGCAATCCGTCAGTTAGCCGTCAGTTACTTGTGACGGATAACTGACGGATTCCCAAAAAAACCCCTAATTGATTGCCAAAAATTTTGGCGAAATATTTCGAATTTAATTTATTTGGACTGACGGATTCGTGACGGATCTAGCCGTCAGAAACTTCTGGTTTTAAGAAAAAAACTAGAAGCTTCTTCTTCATTTGTTTCGCGACTCACCGACATCAAAAGGCGAATTCCAGCGATTTCAACCACTTTCCGGCGACGATCGAAGCTAGAGAAGATGTCAAACAACCACAACCAACACCACAACCCTTCCTAGTAAGTATTTCTTGCAATTTTGGGGTTTTTAGGTTTGATTTTGGAAATGGAATATGTGATTAGGGTTTAGAGTTTTCGGGTTTTTCATAGATTTTAGGTAATTTGTTCTATAGTATGTGAGTTTGTGTGTGGATTTAGCTAGATTTAGGTTGATTTTGGTTGATTTGGGTTTATTTTTTGAGTTTTTCATAAGTTAAGTTTTTGAAGATTTTGGTTGCTTTTGTGAAATTTCAGAAGTTTTTAGGGTTTTCAAAGAAATTTCAGAAGTTTTGGGTTAAAAATGTAAATTCAAAATTTTTTGGGTTTTATTAGAAAATTCAGAAATTAAAGGCGTTTAAATGTAATTTCCGAAGTTTTGGGTTTTAAATGTAATTTCATAAGTTTTAGGTTTTAAATGAAATTTCAGAAATTATAGGGGTTTATATGTAATTTCAGAAGTTTTGGGTTTTAAATGTAATTTTAGAAGTTTTGGGTTCTAAATGTAATTTCAGAAGTTTTGGGTTTTAAATGAAATTTCAGAAATTTTGGTTTTAAATGTAATTTTAAAAGTTTTTGGGTTATATATGTAAATTCAGAAATTTATGGGTTAAATGTAATTTCAGAAATTAAGATGTAATTTTAGAAGTTTTATGGGTTTTAAAAGTAATTTCAGAAATTTTAGGGTTTTAAATATAATTTCAAAAATTTTAGGGTCTTAAATGGAATTTCAGAAGTTTTTGGGTTTAAATGTAAATTTAGAAGTTTTTGGGTTTAAATATAAATTTAAAAGTCTTAGGGTTTAAATATAATTTTAAAAGTATTATGGGTTTAAATATAATTTAACAAGTTGTTGAGTCTTTAATGTAAATTGAAAAAGTTATAAAACTTTTTGGTTTCAAAATGTAATTTTTAAAACTTTGGGGTTTCAAAATGTAATTTAAAATTAAAAAGTTTAGGTTTGATACGTAATTTAAATCATAACTTTTAAATTTTTTCAAACTTTATAACCTAATTACTAACAAAAAATTAAAAACAACGTAATTTTAGTGATTACGCTTCTTATTATGTGCCGAGGCTAGGCGCATCTGACGGATCGGGAGGGTCGGCTTCTCCCGCTACCCCTTCTTCTCACCGGGTACTCATATCCCGGAAACTGACTTTCCGGGACATCAGTATCTGATGCCTCCTCCGGGGCCTCAGGTTCCTCCCGTGCATATGTCAATGGAGGAACTATTTGTGCAACCTAGGAGGGAGGGGTTGCGGTTTCTAGATCCCCAACTCATGAACGGGGCTACGTGATTTGGGCCCTCGGACAACGGGATGACCAAATGGATCATGAGAATGATGCATAGTCTCCTAAAGAGGCCGCACAAGACGTTCGTGGTGATGCCTGAAGAAGATAAGGAGATGTGGTTGCACCACTTTGCGGTAAGTATATTCAAATATGTTTATACTAATAACATCTACAAGCATTATATAACTAATTTAAATGTTTTTGTAGCAAGATTTCAACTGGCATCCGTCTATAACCGGCTTGGTCCGGGCTGAGTTCAGGGTGAAGGCCTCACGAGTGTACACCAGCCACTTCTACTCATGGAAGTCAACGTGGAAGAAGCAAGGCAAGAGGGCGAAGGAGATGCCCGAGCCGATCTACGAGGGCCTTGCTGAGTATTGGTCTCGACCCAAGATGGTGAAAACCTCGACGACCAACAAGAAGAACCGTTACAGCACCCGCAACGGTTTAGGCATTGCGACCACAAACTTGGGTGCTAAGAGTAGCGTTACTCGTGACCAGGAGATGGTAAGAAAAAACTTACATTTTAATAATTTTAAAACTTTAATCTAATTATAACTTTTAACATTTAAACAGAATCGAGAGTTGGAGATAATTATATCTTTTAACATTTAAACAGACTCGGAAGTTGGGTCGGCGACCAACTCCCCTCGAGTTTATGGAAGATATTTATACCAACAAGAAGACGGGACAGGTTCAAGATCCCGTAGCTAAAGATGTGCTTGAGACGACCAAGAAGATTATACAAGACATCCGAACGACTCAACAGACACCCGAGGGTGAGGATGTCTCGCTTGACACGCAGTACGAGGTTCTGACCGAGGTAAGTATTTATATAAGTTAAATTTTAATATCTTTCATTATTTCTATATGTCTAATATATAATTTGGTTTTTGTAGACTACGAAGAAGTCAAAGGGGCACGTGTACGGTCTAGGGAACATGGCCCGCTATTGTCTACCAGGATCCCGAGGAGTGAGAGATCCAATCAGGGACGAGGAAATACGGCGAAAAGAGGCTGAAGTGGAGACCCTGAAGAAGACGGTTGAAGAGTTGGTGACGACGCATCAAGAGGATTAGAGCCGGTTGGCGAAGATGCAGCAGACGATGGACGCGATATTAGGACGGCTCGGTCCACAATAGTTTCAGTTATTATTATTTTTTGTTGTAATTTGGAATACTTTTATTAATATAATTTTGTTATTTTAAAAAATTTTATAAATATTTTTGAATTTTATTAAAAATAATTAAATTATTTTTTAAAAATATAAATTAATAATTTTTTTAGAAAAATCTAATTTTAAATCTGTCACTACTCCGTCAGTAATTAGTTATGGACTAGTGACGGATACAAACTGACGGTAATCTGTCAGTAATTATCCGTCACAAGTCCGTCACAAATAACTGACGGACTAGTGACGGATACTTGTGACTGATAAAGCCATCACTAATCCGTTAGTAATTATCTGTCACTAATCTGTCAGTTATTTGTGACGGACTTGTGACGGATAAATCCGTAACAAAGTCCGTCAGTTATATTCCGTCAGTTATCCGTCAGTAATTACTGACGGATATTCATTACCGACGGCCTAGAACTGACGGAAAACTTCCGTCATTTACCCGTCAAAAACACGTGTTTCTGACGGATAAGTGATGGAATTGTCCGTCACTTATCGCCTGTTTTCTTATAGTGTATAGAATGTGTGATTCCATCCGATTTTTTATGTCTAAAAAGCGCTTAAAGATAGAAGGTTAAGGATTTTTATTGATATTGTTTATTATTTTTGTTTGCTTATGATATTTCCGGCTTGTAATGGAGATGGATCTACGTTTTTGGAAAACATGAACACAAAAATGAAAAAAGTAAGGTAATATCCAAACTCTGTGGGTTATTTGTAAATTTAGATCCATAATTTACAAATCTTGATCTGAATCTAAATCTTTTTTATTTTTGTATGCATGTGATGTTTTTTGTGATCAATTGTGTGCTTCGACGATGAAAATTCGAAACAACATTAAGATATACAAAATTTAATTTATAGAAACATGGATCTATGAATTTATTTTTATTTAGATATAGCTTTATCCATTCAAAAATTAAAATTTTTGTGAAACAAAATTTTGTAAAAAGATAAAAATGAAATATGATGAATTCGTTTAATAAATTTGAATTCGGTAATATTTGTTGTTTATATAATGACTATGTGTCATTTATAATATTTACTAATTATTATTGTTTACTTTTAGAATATATTTCGGGTGTTATTGTATTGATAAGGACTAAATAATGTAAATTTTTTTTATATATTCTGATTTTTTTTCAAAAAAAAAACTACAACCTATTATGAATTAAGAATACTTATGTGGTAAACTCCGATTGTAATAATGACAGAATTTATATAATTTATTAAATACAAATATTAATATATTGATAATATTAGCATGTCTTTTTAAACTAAATTTTCAATTATTTAATATTACTACAAAATTAATTAATTAGTAAAATATCATGTAAAAACAACAGTCTTTGCATAAACAGATTATAATAATAATCTGAATGTTAAGTAATTGATAATATTATTGTTTATTTATTATGGATAGTTTTAAGTATCAGTATTTTATAAATTTTATAAACATGTTTATAAATTTGATTATTTTATTCCATTAACAACTTGTATATTTATTTATTGTGTATTTATTAAAATTAAAAGTATGAATATATATATATATATATATATATATATAAATTAAATAATTAATTCAAGATAAAATATTATTACTTCTATAAAAAATAAATAAAAATTTATGTGATTTAAATAATGCAAATTATTTTCTAAACGATTGATATAATTATGATGTTTAATTACAGGCATGTAAAGTATATTGTCTCACCCAATAATTACATTCTGATCGTTTTCAAATATAGTTAAGCCCACTATCCAATGTTTTTGTGGTTGGAGCAGAAAGAGAAGCAAAAACAGACTTGCTTTCCAAAGAAGTAATTCTTGAGTACAAAACTTCTATCTTTGCATAGATGACATTGAATGAGGAGTCCAACTTGTTGTTGAGTTCACCAAGCTTCTTAGATGTTTCCATTGCACCATTCTTTTGATCCTGAAGAAGTTGATGTAGCAAAGCGTCCACATTATAATGTTGTGGTGGAGTTTGTTGAGGTGCAAAACTAGGAGGAGCACCAACTTGTTGTCACCATGTGGTTGTTGCTGAAAACCACCCTGTGATTTTTTCTTAGGAGCGAAACCACGATTCTGAGCATAATTGATGAATGGTTGAATATGTTTCTGTTGCGGTGGTGGATAAACTTGATCCTGAGGGTTGGCCACGTTGTTACTACGGTATGAGAGACCAGGATTATTCAATTAGTTTACGAAACCCATGTTGTATCTACCTTGATTATGAACATCGATAGTCTCCTCATGTTGTTCAATCTTCCCAGCTTGGAGCTGAAGTTGTTCTTCCTTACAGATGAAGTGAACATGTTACTGCTGTCCAAGAAGGAGCTTATCCAGTTTGTCATTTAGAGCCTTTATGTCTCTTCGAGTTTTGTCATCAGAATCATTGTTGCCCCTTGGAGTCCTATCATAGTCTTCAAAGTAGATCCCATTAGACTATGCCATATTTTCAACAAGTACGCATCCCTCTTCGGTGCTCTTGTTTAGAAATTTTCCATTATTAGTTGTGTCTAGGAGCATCCTGATCTTGGGCAGGGTTCCTCTATAGAGAGTACTAAGAAGTGACTCTTTGCTAAAAAACATGATGGGGACACTGCAGGGTATACCCTTTGAACATTTCCCATGCTTTGCAGGATGTTTTGGCATTCTTGTGCGCAAAACCAGAGATCTCGTTTCGCAACCTTTCTGTTTGTGATGTAGAGAAGAATTTTGGCAAAAAAGCCTTCTTGCAATCATTACAGGATGTAATGGAATTTTGAGGTAGAGCCTTCTCCTAGTGGTGTGCCTTGTCACCCAAAGAGAAATGGAAAAAGACAGAGTTTTAAAGCATCCTCACTCACTCCATTTATCTTTGTATAACTACAAAGCCTATCAAACTCGTCAAGATGATCGAGGGGATCTTCCATTGGCAGTCCGTGAAACTTGTTCGCCTGAACTGTCGCGATCAAGTTGTGCTTGATTTAGAAATTGTTGTTGTTCATAGCTGGTGGAGCAATCCCATGGCGTTGAGTGTGAATGTTTGGAGTATCACCAGCACCAATAGAGCGTCCACCAGGAGGTACATTGTTATTATTATTCTCCATTTGCAAATCCAACCTTCTCAAATGATCCAAACGTTCATGTTCTCGTCTAGCCTGAGTGTGTTCCCTTTCAAGAGCACGAATGTCGTCAACGAGAGGAATTAAGTCAGTTGGTCCTTAGCTTCTCAGGTTCATACACTGGAGTTAGTGTTGAAAGTACATGAAAACAAAGAAAACAAAGTGAGAGGGTATGGAGAAAACTAACTTGATCTCAATAGATCGAAAATCCAGAATGTAACAAACAAACACCTAATCGGCAACGGCGCCAAATAGATAGTAGGATTTTTCACTAGTTCAATTCCTATTACACTATCATGTCATTGTAGTTTAATAGGTGTCAATCCTATCAGGTAAAGTTATTAACCACTCTAGATTCAATCATAAATACTAATTCAAGCTAAATAAATAAAAAAGGGTTAACTAACAGTCCTAAACAAACATAACAAACTGGAAGTAAAAAAACATAAAACATAAGAACTATCATGCATCAACAAAATCTAAAGAGTAAACAGCAAGTAAACTAAAAGCAGAAGAGAAGATGGTATTTAGATGCAATCAAAGAAAAACAGTTCCTAAGGATGAAGGTAATTGATCACTGATCCTCCTTGATTTACCTAGATGCTTAATATACCTCAAGCAAGAGCTAATCCCTAGACAATAGATTCAGAAACAATCAAATTCAATCTCTTGATAGATGATCTCAAACTAAGAAACATCTAGACTTAACTCTCGTTAACGAAACACTACTTAGGGGGCACGAAGAAACAATATGTTCAAGTCAATAAACACCATAAACAACCAATCTCTTGGGTTAGGAATGTAAATCTCTGAAATCACTTTGTTCAGACATTTAATCAAACACCTTTTAGGTGAGGAAATGCCCAATATCAGATTTCAATTGATCAGAGAGAAACAAGCATTAAGAACAATGAAACAAAATGGATCTATGAATAATCAAGCTTAAACATCTAGGAGAATCAAGGAATCAGCACCAATCTACCCCATCCTCAGAAACCAGAAAAACTACTCATGATGATCACCAAATAAGAAAACCAAGAAAATGAAACTACTAAGCAAATCATCAAGATCAAAGAACAAACTCTTAAGAACAGTAAGAATAAAAAGATCAGAAACCCAGAAAATGATGATCAAAACTAGAAAAAAAAAAAAAAAAAACAATATGCACTTGATATTCATGACCCTTAATCTAAAACAAACATAAATTAGAAGAAATCATAAACGGAAACTTGATTTAATGAAAGATATTTGTTTGATCATCCAAGAACATTCAAAGGTAAAAACACATGAAAAAAACCTAAAAGAAGATCATAAAATAAAGCATAAATTGAAATAGAGGCATGTTTAGTGTTTATATAATAGTTTTGGAAAACCCTAAAATACTAAAGGACAAATGAATAAAATATGCATGTGTTTTAGTTTGATCTTTGAGGAAAAATTATGGCTTGAACTAGTGAAGAGGTTTGGCTCGAGCTGGGGTCGAGTCGGGTCATTGAGTCCGGCTTGGGTTGTAATCCAGTCGAGACTTATCGGGAGATCAAGAAGGGGAGATCGATCGTGAATGAGTCAGGACCGGGTTGTAGTCGAGTCCGGGTTGGGTTATGGTCGAGTCCGGCTTGACCTGTCATCGAGTCCAGCTTGATCGGTGATCGAGTCCGGCTTGACCCGTGATCGAGTCCGGCTCGACCTGTGATCGAGTCCGGCTTGACCCGTGATTGAGTCTGGCTCAACCCATGATCGAGTCCGGCTCGACCCATGATTGAGTCCGGCTCGACCTGTGATCAATTTTGGCTTGACCCGTGATCAAGTCCGGCTCGATCCTTGATTGATTCTGGTTCGACCTATGATCGAGTCCGGCTTGGTCACGGTACTTGTTCTGATCGAGTCGCTTGATCGACTTGGTCACCGGGTGAAGACTTGGCCCGATTATGATCAAGTTGTTTGAGGACTTGTCCAGAAGTAGCACGGCTCAATGAAGACTTGGTATTGTTCTAAAAACCCGAATCACTTAGCCACTTCAGTACCCATTTTCCTTCCTCGTTGATTCCATTGTCCAAGAGAGCTCCCTAAGTACCTGAAACATCTCCAATATGCACATGTATGCAAATCCTAATGCAGAACTATCCAAAAATGTAAACTTACTAAAGAAGACCTATGAATGCAACATATTGACAACTAAATGAACTCAAAATGATGATAAATGACCTCCTAAAATATGTAAAATGCAGAGACATCGGTCATGATGAAATTTCCATTGTAAAATCTCCAAATTACTTGATCTTTAAAGCTTTTTGTTTTGTTCCCTATTAAGTCTCTTTTTGGCTCTTTTGCATCCAATTGATCTCTCTTTTAAATTCATTCATCTCCAACACCTGAAACATGAATATGACATGCAGATGCATCCTATATATGCCTAAATGAAAGTGATCTACTTGAAATGAATATGAAATAAGAGTTAAAATACATCAAATACACAATATATCAACTCCTCCCAACCTTATCTTTTGTTTTTCCTCAAGAAAGGCACAAAGGTAAGTGACAAAAAGATGTTTTAAAGTGGGAACTCATAACCGAAACTTAAATGTAATGCTTCTAGTGTATCATCCCTATGGACTAGTAAAATAATGCATGTGTCACAATTATTCAGTGTACTTCTACATACTCATCAGAAGAACCAACTTAAGAAATCAAAGTGGAGTATTCTCAAACCATCAAATTAACCAATCACTTACATTCATTAATCATTCAAGTGCGTTCTCACTTATGGAAGAGAAATCTAAACCTTTTGGTTTGGTTTTAAGACCTTTTAGATGAATGAAGTACTTTCTCACGTTTTGAAATGGTTTCTCTCAAATAATAATGCAAAATCTTAGGCCAAATCAAGGTAGATTCAAAGAATTAATGCATACAAGGTTTTCACCTCATCTAATGCTCTACCCGAATCTCTTTATGTTCTTATTCTATTTCATGATCCACATTTTTCTAAACTTAGAACCCAAACCACAAAATTGTTATTTTCTTCCCAAACTCTTTTCATTCTTCAAATACTTGCCTTTTCTTTTCTTCTTTGTAACTACTACTGCCCTTTTTGTTATTTATTTCCAATTATCCATCTAGCATTCATTTTCCCACTTAGATATAAAATTTATTTTTCTTTTGCATATATAGATGTTATTAGCAAATTTATAATTTTTAGGAAGTTTTGCATTAGCACTTGCATATACATGCACTTTGGAGATTTTTCAGGATTTTCAAGAGTTTTCAAAACGTTGTTGCGAATTTGGAAAAGTGAAAGAAATTGCATGGAATGGAACCAACTCAAGTGTATTTCAAGTCAGGATTAGACCAAACCATCGAGCCACCATCGAGCCAAGGCACAACGGCTCGATCACAAGTTTGCTTGGCTCGATCCCATGATCGAGCCAAGCAAACACTTCGATTGCATCTCGGCCTTGTCCCCGCTCGAGCTCATCTCCGCATTCACCTTATTCCCAGCTCGATCTCCCTTTGTCTCGTCTCGAGCTCATCTCGGCATTCACCTTGGTCCCGGCTCGATCACCTCTTGGCCACCTTAATCGCATCTCGGCCTTCACCTTAGTCCTGGCTTGAGCTCCCCTTGGCCACCTCAATCGCATGCAACATCACACGGCTCGATCCCGTGATCATCCCGTGATCGAGCCAAGTGATCGAGCCACCTTGATTTCACGCCTGGATCGCAACACTCATTGGCCACCTCGATCATCCGTCTTGTAGCCTGGCTCCAATCTGACCTGACCAACTCGAATCAGGATGGACCAGACCCGAGACCCAGTTTAATAATTGTCTTTTGTCTTTTATTAGTTTTAGGGCTTTTCTCTGAACACTATAAAAAGCCCTAAACGCCACCATTTGGAAAAACATCTTTCTTTTTGCCATTTTTAGCTTTTAATGTTCTTCATGTTCTAAACCCAGGATTTGCTTAAGTTTATGTTAATCTTCTATTTTCTTCATTCTCATGATTAGATTAGGGATGTGAACTATCTGGTGCATGTTGATTTACGTTTTGATGCTTTTAATCTTGTTTTTAGCTTGATCATTTCCTCTGTTTTTTCTATTGTTTCATTGATACTCTATTTTTCTGGGTTAGTGTTCTTGGTGTTCTTCATATTTGACTTTTGCTCTTCATGTTTTTCTTAGTAGCTATGTTTTCCTGTTTACTGATTTTGCACCAAGCATAAGTAGTGAGTAGTTACCTTAGGTTCCTGAGGATGGGATAGACTGGTGTTGATATCTTGTTCTTCCAAAGTACCTAAGTTGTTTTGCATCTAGATCCCTTCTATTTCAATGCTCTTCATGCTGATTTCTTTCTAATCAATTGAAATCTGATTTTAGGCATTTCAGCACTCATAAGGTGTTCAAAGAAATGCCTAAACATGGTGATTTCATAGATTTGCACATCCTAGCCTAAGACATTAGATGTTTAGGGTGCTTATTGGCTTTAGTAGATTGGTTCATCATGCCTGCTTAGTAGTGTACCGTTAACGAGAGTTTGCTTGAAACCATTTACCAAGACATTGGACTTGGTTGCATATGAATCTACTGTCTAGGGGTTAGCTCATCGTTTGAGGTATGTTAGGTGCTTAGGTAGTCCAGGAAGGATCTCTAGTCAATTACCCTTGTCCTCAGGAACTGCTTCCAATTTGATTGTACTTTTACCTATTTGCTTTTCTGTTTACATTCTCTAGCTGTCTATCTCTCATTTATGCATGCTTGCTTTCATTTCTGTTTTTACTTCATGCATGTTTGCTATGCTATGTTCATTTAGGACTTGTTAGGAAAACCCTCATTCCTATATTTAACTTGAATTAGTAGAATCAATATGCGTCTAGAGTGGTGTTTAACACACCTGACTGGATTGACACCTATTTATGCTACAATGACATGATAATGTGGATAGGGAATTGATACAGAAAAAAATATTTGTTATCAATAATCCAGTCAAAGGAATCAGCCTTTGCACTCTTAAATAATCTAATTTCTGGAATTGGAGAACGTCCATCGGCCTTGATTTGAAGCTCAGGACGAGAACAAATGTCCGACAAGTCTAATTTGAACTTTATATTGTCTTTGGTCTTCCCTTGGAGATTTAGAATTGTGTTCATTATATTGTCAAAGAAGTTCTTATCCACATGCATCACATCTATGTTGTGCCTCAACAAATGGGTTTTTTAGTAAGGCAAATCCAATAATATTCTTTTCTAATGCCAGTTATGATTTATACATGCATACTCAACATTGACGTGTCCATTCCCACCAACATTTGCATCATTCGTCATAACAACACCATACTCTTTCATTTTCTTAATAGATTTGTACCATCTAATTTAGGTGGTGGACCGTCACCACATCTCTTCTTCGTGAATAATGTAATAGACCAACGATATGGATGACTCGGGGGCAAAAAAATTTGATGAAATCAAATCAGCATATTTTTCTTCCATTACTCAACTGGAAGGAATCGGTGTCATCGGTACAATATGGACATGCTAGTTTCTCGTGAGTTGTCCATCCTAATAATATGCCATACGCTAGGAAATCGCTTATAGTCCGTATAAGAACCAAAAACATCTTAAAATTTTGTTATAAAGACACATCATACACCTCTTCCCTATAATTCTATAATCTCTTCAACCCATTTATTAATAGTTGCAAAAACACGTCAAGCACTCGTTTCGGATGTTCTGGCCCTAGTACAAGAACAAAGAGAAATAGAAACTCTCGGTTCATACACAAAGATGACAACAAATTGTAAGGTGTCATGATGTTTGGCCACAGAGAATACTTTCTACCGTGCTTCATGAAGGGACTGAATCCATATGTACTTAATCCGAGATAAAAATTTCTTATAGCATGCAAAATTTGGATAAGTATACTGAATATGACGCCAATCTTCTTCATCAGAAGGATGTGTAATCTCTCCACCAAATCTATGCTCAACATGTCATCTCATTGTCGCAGCTGTTCTCTCATACTGATACAACCTCGCCAACCTATTTGTTAGTGGAAAATACCACGTCCTCTTGTAAGGCACTGAAACACTACCGCTTGTATCCTTATACATTGGTTTGCGACAATATCGACAGCTCATCCGAGTGTCATCGCGTCTCCAATAGATCATACAATTGTTGATGCACACGTCTGTAACATGATACGACAATCCAAGCCCTGACACAAGTTTTTTTATCTCGTAATATGAACCTAGAACATTGTTATCCTCTAGCAAGATATCTCTCACAAATTTGGCTATTGCGTCAAATGCATCCTCAAACAAGTTATAATATGTCTTTATACCCATTAACCTAAGATGATAAAGGTGAATGCCTTTCTCTACATCCACTCTATAATGGCTGATTCGCTGTGTATAACATATAAAAAACTGTTTTTCTTTTAAATTTGGTTTTTTATATGAAACCTGAGTTGTCTCTATATTTTTTCTATAAACAACATTAACCATTTGAACCGTAGCCGCCCCAAAATCTAATTTCGTTCTAGGTTCCTCTATCCTATCGGCCAATGGTGCGCTACCGCTACTACTAGCAACAATATCATGTCGTTTTTCATGTAAATATAAAATCTTATAATTTGGCATAAAACCATTCACATACAAGTGATTCCATACTAATATATCCTGATATTGTGAGAATTCCGACATAAAGAGCATGGACATGTTAACTTACGACTGTGTTGTGCCAGAGGTTGTCGACATGCTAATTCCATGAACTCCAAAACACCATGTGCATATTCATCGTTCAAAAGCTTCGTATCTGGATTCATTCTTTCACCATCCATCCATGATCGAAAGTAAGGAGGAGTAGACATATTTTGAAGAGATATGTGTTGAATGTGTGAAGAATGAAGGTGGAGTGGTCTGGTTTTATAGACGTTTTTTTTTACAGAATCCTGACGGATATGTCCGTCAGTAAATTCGAATATAACCGTTGGCAACGGTTTGAAACGGCTACTTTGTACCGGGAAAATTTACTGACGGCTGTGTGATGGATTCCTAACAGAAATGTCCGTCATGAATTTACTGATAGATAGACATCCGTCAAGAATTTTCCTGACGGAGCAGTATTCGTCAGTTGTCCGTTAGGAATTCCGGACGGATCCAAATCCGTTAGCCCCTCCGGTCACTTTTGCCAACGCTTTCTTGTAGTGAAAGAGAAATATGTCACAATAATATAGAAGTCTGCCAACAAGTAAAAGAAGTTTGTCAAATACTTCGAAAATCAAAGATTTTAGAACTTGAAAGTGATGAAAAATATGATAGTGAAAGAGAAGAGGAAGGAGAAAATGAAAGAAAACCACCCTTCAAAATTTTTACGAATAAACTTTTACAAAATGCAAAGGGAAAATTCCTGAAAAATACCTCAACTATTGAACTTTTGCCTGAAAAATACAC
>OVBE01010805.1:0-14674 GCA_900406425.1 Iberis pinnata
GCGGCGATATCGTAGGTAGGATACTGTGCGCCGCACCTAGGGACCGTAGGTACACTATTGATACAGTTGTCTTGGCGCGTCTGGACGCGCCTACATGCCGTCTTGGGCTTCTTGTGAGCTTTTGGGTGGGCTTGGCTTTTGAGGGGTTTGTGCCCATAACCCACACTTATTAGTTATTAGTTTTTCTAATTTTATTATACTTTCAACATATACAAGCATATATATATTTTGTTTCAAAGATTTCGACCAAAGCTTCGTGTGAGACCTATAGTTCCAAAAGAAAATAATCAACTTTTTAGTTTATATATAAAAGGCTTTATAATCTAATTAATATGAAACTTTTCAGATTGACATCCAATAAAAAAGTCGTGCAGACCTTTATTGACAAAACGGACAATCTCAAATGGCGCACGGAGGGTGTTGTTACATTTAGCCCACAATTGAGAAAAAATATAACAAATAAATATTTTTCATGAATCATGACCAACTTTGTAATTTTCTTAAAAACAAAAAAAAAATATTATACTTTGTAAATATCGTAGTTATAAGTTTGTATTATTGGTTGTCTCTATAGTCCCTCTAGATAGTATATATTTTGGTATACTTGTCTATCAATCAAGGGTGTAGATAAAAGCAACTTCTCTCAAGTTGAAAATGAAGCATAGTGCAAACTGTTAATTAAAAAAGCATGCCTACTTATCAACTACAAATCTATTACTTTACTCCTTTTTTTCTCTCTCCCTACTAGCTATTGACATAGATTTGGCTTTCTGTTCTGTTTAGGTTTATACATAAAAGCATTAACACTTCTTTTATGGGTCTTTGATATAAGGCAACATCAAGTCATGTAAAGAAACCCCTCAGCAAATTGAATAACTTTGGAATCACTTTTTTATTTAAATGGAGTTTGATAGACTGATAAATAGGAAGTTGCGTGCAAAGATGAAAAGGTAAAGAACTGTAGGTGCAATACAGGTGTGAAACTGTTGTTGTCACTAAGCATATGCTTTGTCTGTTGGTTTTAATGTTCAAAGCTCACAACTCTTTATTTTGTTTTTTGTTGGAATCTGGGAACAGTAAGTATTGCCTCTTCAGTGTATGAAGTGACTTAATTTTGTTAGGTTCATTGGGACCATTTAGATGTCTATCTATAGCAAGAATTTTAAAGCTCTGACTAAGTTTTAGGATTAGTTCTTCGCTATAAAAGTCTAATCATGATCTCAAAAAGGGTCAATTAAGGAAGATACAGCTGAATCTTTAATGGGGTCCATGGTTTTACAATTTTTTTCAAGAGGTGTGTAGGATTTTGCTTAGAGATTGGAGTAATAGAAAAGGACCACAAGAGGAAAGCTAAAACATGTGATGTAAGTAAAACAACTCCAATATCAAAACCCATTTGTTATTTGTCATTATGTCTCAGAAAGCTGAAGCTGATCTTCAAGTCACTCCCTCCTTAGGGGTTTTGCTTCTTCACACGCAACCTCTACAAAAAACTACCAACCACTATCTTTATCATATACTTTTTATCTACATAGTCATTAGCTAAAAATTTTGTTTATCTTTTGGACCAAAATATAACCGGTTTAGGAACTAGAACATAGAACATGTAGTTCAATTCCCTTTTTGTAGGTGTGATTAGAATTTCTGATTTCCCTCAAAAAGATTTAACCAGTTGAATTACCCAAATTCCGAATTTATTTATTCTTAAACTGATATCCCACTATCAAAATAGACATTGGGGGTGTTGTTGATGATGATATAAACCTTCAATAAATATGAGTATTTTTTTGTCAACAAGTCAAATAAATATGGGGTTTGGGTTTGTGTTTTCATCAAGAAATGAAAATGGGAAGAGTCACATCTCTAGGTTAGCTTAGAGTCTAGGCAACATAACTTTGGGGACTGACTTCATTTCCTTCTTTAAGTGCTTTGTAATAGGGCTTATGGCAGTAGGCAAGAGCCATAAAAAGATTCTAGCTTTAATTCCCAAATAAAGAAAAAAATTGATGAATTACATTTAAAAAGATTCCTTTGGGTTTATTTGAGTTTGTTTACCAAACTAAATTCCTTATTGTTTTATATAGTTTATATATGGTGTGGTGGTTGGGAGAGAAAAAAAAAAAAAAGAGAAAGAAAAGGATTGAATTTTATGAAGAGATTGATCATATTGGTAAGTGATGATGCAGTTCCCCCACCTTCATAAATATAGTGTTTCTTCTGAAAATGTTTTATATAAGAAATCTCATTTGATGAGTTTTCTTCAAAAACACTTCGTCAATTTTGTTAGGCTAATCTAGAGGAAATGGTAAAACTAAGTCTGGTGCAATTTTTATTAGCTTTTACATCTTGGGACTAAATTTAAGTTAACGGAAAAAATACTATATCTATTAGCTTTAACATGAAATCTGGATCTTGCTAATAATTTGTGTTAATATTTTCTGTTTACGTTTATGTATTGTTTTTTGTATTTGTGGTTATACTCTTAGTGTTAACCTATTTGTCTATTGGGCTATTTCCGTCATGAGTCTAATTTTGAGGTAATGGGTTTTTGAAGTTCTCATGGAGTAAGCTGGAGTTTGGTCTTGGGTATTTTGAGAATGAGAGCCCATTACGAGATGATCCCGATTCCTAGAACCCATTACAAGTTGATCTCGATTCCTATAAGAATCAAAGACTTCTTCTTCTTCTTCAAATAGACTTGATCAATCTACTAGGACATACACATGCAAAACACAGAGAAAAAGAGTCAATATCCTATACTTGAGAGATTGGATGTTGTAGTCATTTTCATAAGGCAAAAAAGAGAGTATTGTTTCTTATCTTTCTTTGTGTGAGAAACAAAGTTGAATCTGTGAGTTTCGGCTATTGTAAGGATTCGATTCAGGTTTTGTTTTATATCTTTTGATATCTAGTAAAAGTAGTTGAGGATGTATCGTCCCTTCTCCCGAGACGTACGACTAGGCTAGAACTCGGTGATCAAGTTGTTTTTGTGAAGATTAAAAGTTCACAAGTGGTATCAGAGTGTCAAGCTCAATAAAGGTGAAGCGATTATCGCATATCAATAACTGATTCTTGAAGGTCTTCTCAAGTAGTCTAGCATATCAACGATTAGAGGAGCAAGGGTTGTTTGGTACATGTAACAAACAAGCACAAGAATCATATTCACTTTGTGAATTCAAGAAAGACCAAGAAAGCATTGAATCAGGGCAAGAATTCACTTATCTTGTTAAAGGCAGAAAGCAGCATGACCAACACAAGGGTAGATGTTGAAAGATTTGATGGAAATGGTGATTTCATCTTATGGAAAATAAGAATGATAGCTCATTTCAAGTTACTTGGCCTCTCATACATACTAACAGATTTTGATATGTTAGAGGATAAGCCAACTACGACTAAAGAAGTACCAGAGTCTCTACGAGAAGTACTCGCATGGGGAGAAACAACTACAACACAAAGGAAGAAAGATCCAAACAAGGTGGAAAGATCAGAGAAAGCAAGAAGCATCATAATCTCAAATGTATCAGATAAGTGCTTAGAAAACTGGTACATTCTCAAACAACATCAGAAATATGGTCAACCTTATATACGTTTTACATGGAGAGTTCCTTACCCAACATGATTTACGTACAACTTAGATTATACACATTCAAGATGGTAGAAGGAAATTATATTGATCAAAATGTAGATGAAGTTAGTAGCTAAACTTGAAAGCTTTGGAATCACTGTCTCAAAAGAAGTACAAGCAATACTTCTTTTGAGTTCATTACCTAGCAAGTATAATCAACTCGAAGAAACATTGAAATATGGTAGAAAAACTTTGAGTTTATCTGAAGTAATTGGATCTGCTAAATCCAAAGAAAGAGAACTGATGGAAAGTGGTAAAATTACCAAAGGCAAAGCAGAGGGTCTCTTTGTTCAAAACAGAGAAAGACAAGAGAAGAAGGGAGGAAAGCAATGAGAAAGGCAAAAACAACAAAAATGATAAAGAATACTTTGTGTACGGAAAGGAAGACCACTGGAAAAGGGATTGTTCAGAAAAAAAAGAACAAGCCCAACACAATGAATACCTACAATGCAGCAAATGTGGTTAAGGAATACAATGAGCCACTGGTTCTAACAGTTAGCCTACAAGACTCTAAGGATGAGTGGGTACTAGACTATGGTTGCACCTTTCATATTACACTTAATAAAGACCTTCTTTATGATTTAAAAGAGTTTTAAGGCGAGAAATTTCTTATGGAAAATAATACCTTGAGTGAAATTAAGGGAATTGACAAGTTAAAAATTGTCAATCCTGATAAATCTATAGTCATATTATATGAGGTAAGATATATGCCTAAGATGGGAAAGAATTTAATCTCATATGATATGCTTGAAAAGTCTGGGTGTAGATATGAAGGAGAGGATTTTGAAATCACATTTTATAGCAAGAGTACAAGTCCGAAAGTCATTACAGGAATATATAATGAAGGTCTATATTATCTTCAAACAAAAGTAATCAAGCCATAAGCTATTGTGACAAGATTATAATTAGATAAGACTGAAATTTGGCATTCAAGATTGAGACATATGGGAATCACAGGAATAAACATCCTAGTTAAAAGAGGATTCATCAGTGAAAAAGAAGTGAAGAAGCTGGAATTTTGTGAGAATTTTGTATTGGGAAAGTCACACAAGAAAAGCTTCCCCAAAGGACAACACACCTCAAAAGGAGTTATAGACTACATTCCTTCAGACCTATGGGGATCACCTTCTACTCTCTCTAGTCTAAGTGATTGTAAATATTTTATTACTTTTATTGATGATTACTTACATAAAGTTTGGATTTATTTTCTCAGGACAAAAGGTGAGGGATTCACTAAGTTCCAGGAATGAAAAACAGTCACTAAAAATCAAAGTGGCAAGAAGATTAAGTATCTAAGAACTAATAATGGATTAGAGTATTGCAACAAATAGTTTGATACTTTGTGCAGGAACAGTGGGATTATAAGACATAAAACGTGTAACTATACTCCACAGCAAAATGAAGTGTTGATAATAAGGATTTGGAGGTCCTGGGTTATCAATCAACCCATCGTTGTAGTTAGATGGGTTTATCAATCCATAATGGGAGTGTACTAATCAATCTGGATGTATTGGATGCCTTAAAGTCAAGCTAGATGTTAAAAGGGGTTTGGTGGCTAAAAGGTCCTAAGTGCAATGAATTAAAAAAGCATAAAACAGAGAGAAACTTAAAACACTTTTGGATGCAAGACAGAGTAAAAGCAAGAAAGGGTAGAAGGTGCAATCAATGTAAAGTCGTTCCTGAGGACAAAGGGTAATTGACTTGGGAATCTATCCTGGGCTACCTAAGTAGGAATTAACTACTACTACTCTAGCTAACTTGTTTCCCACATCTATTCATAGAGAAGGGGAAACGAATCTCTGAAATCCCCTCGGTCCGGTCACCTCCAATAACTCACCTTCCGATGTTGTAGGGCCTAACGGCGGGTCTCTGTCCCTTCCGGATAGGAGTACAATCAACATTAAGCTAAGGAGGGACATAAAGGATCTAAGAACAAACAACTTAGGTACCTAAGCAAACCCATAACATCAACCCTAATCTACCCCCCATCCTCAGGAACTTGGATGATTACTCACTACTCATGGGAGTAGAAGCAGATGAAACAGCAAACATAACTTCAAACCTAAACATGCAGATCTAGGAAGAACAGCAAGAACACAAACCCAGAAATGAAGAACATCAATGAAACAGTAAGCTAAGCAAGAGATTGAAAACTTAAAACGAAAATAGAGATGCACAAACTAAAGAACAACCTAAAGCTAAGCAAGGAATCAAAGGAAAAATAGTAGCTTAACTAAAGACTTGAAAGAAAAATGGTTTTTACACCAAGAACATCAAGAACAAAACTAAGAAATGAAAACCTAAGATAAAACCTAAAAAGGAAAGAAAAAACTAAAGCTTTTGCAAATAGAGGCGAATTAGGGATTTTATAGTGTTCAGAGAAAAACTCTAATTCGCACTAAAGAAAAAATGCTAATCATTGTCTTCGATCTTGGGCCTTGCTTGAGGTGGTATCCGGATTCAAGTTGGTCGGGTCGAAGCGTGTTTGCCTTTGAGTAGGTGAGTTCATGATCGATCCGGGCTAAGGATGCTTGCTTGGGATCAATCCAGCTGAGATGCGTCCAAAGCGCGTCTGAGGTTGGGATCAATCCCGGCATTGAGTTCCTGAGATCGATCCATACCTTGGTGGGATCTATCTAATCTGTTTCCTTCTTAGTCCTGCTTCACCTTCGTGCACTTCCTTAGCTTTAATTGAGACTTCACCAGAAACGTTGAAAGAGTGAGGGGGGATTGATCTGAAGTGGTTGCGGGATCGATCTGGAGTGGTTGCGGGATCGGTCTGCATAGTGTTGGGATCGATCCCGAAGGTGCTGAGTGGGATCGATCATGTTTCGACGCCGAAGTGCCTTGAGATCGATCCTGCATAGTGTTGGGATCGATTCTGCAAGTGTTCCGAGGTAAGTTCAGTTTATTCCATGCTGAGTGCTGCTCGATTCAACGTTAAGTGCTGCTTTTATGAAATTTCTCAAATCCTTTCCAAAAACTCCTGAAAGTCCTGAAAAACCTCCAAAATGAGTGCATATGCAAATTCTAATGCAAAAGTTCTAAAAATCATAAACTTAATGAAATCAACCATAAATGTGATGTATGCACGCTTTTAGACCTCAGAATTGACGCTAATTGATATGTAAAATCCATGAAAATTCAGAGTCATCAAGTGTCAAAGAGAATGAACATGGCTATTATGGAGAAAGTCAGGTGTACGCTTTTAGAAACATGTTTAGGACATGAATTTTGGGCAGAGGTAGCATCAACTGCTGTACACTTAATAAACAGAGCCCCAAATTCTGCTGTGGATTTCAAGTTACCAGAAGAAATTTGGTATGGAGTTAAACCAAGTATGGATCATCTAAGAAGATTTGGATGCATTGCATATGTTCACACTATTCAGGGAAAAACAGAACCTAGAGCTATGAAATGAATATTCATGGGATACCCACAAGGGGTAAAAGGTTATAGAGTATGAATTCCCAATAAAGAAAAGTGTGTTATAAGCAAGGATGTGACATTCAATGAAGAAGAGGCGTTCAAAAGCACATACAATGATAATAGTTCAAATAAAAAGGAACCAAAAAGTAGGAAACCTAAAAGGGTATAATTTAGTCACGTATTGGATCAAATTCATCAAGAAACCCCAACCACAACAAAAGAGTATTCAGATTCAAGAGGAGCTTCTCAAACAGAAAGTCCTAGCTCATCTGAACAAACACAACAAGATGAAGAGGAAAATGAATCAGAAACTCAAGAAACTAGAAACCTAGAGAATTATGTTTTAGGAAGAGACAAAGTGAGAAGGGCAACAAAACCACCATCAAGAGCCTACACATTAGCAGGAGAAGCTTCGATAGATGTGGAGGAGCCCTTAAACCACACTCAAGCTAAGAACAAAGCAAATTGGAAATTGTGGAGAAATGGAATGAAGGAAGAATTTAATTCATTACAGAGGAATGGGACATGGAACCTCGTTGATAGACCATCAGACAAGAGAGTCATTGAATGTAATGGATATTTAAGAAAGAAAGGAATTCCAAGAATTGAAGGCCCTAGGTACAAGGCTAGATTGGTGGCTAAAGGATACTCACAAGTTGAAGGCATAGATTATGATGAAGTGTTTGCTCCCGTAGTTAAACATGTTTTAATCATATTAATGCTCTCATTAGTGGCTCAATATGACATGGAACTAGAAAAGTTAGACGTGAAGATTGCATTTCTACATGGAATCCTATAAGAAGAAATCTACATGGAACAACCAGAAGGATTTATGGAAAAGGGAAAATAAGATAAAGTGTGTCTACTGTTGAAGTCTCTTTATGGTTTAAAAAAAGTCCAAGACAATGGAATAAGAGATTTGATAACTTCATGTATGAACAACAATTTCACATAAGTGATCATGATGCTTGTGTGTATGTGAAAGGGAAAGACTGGAAATATCATGTATTCTTATTAATCTACGTTGATGATATGTTAGTTGCATCTAAGAACTTAGAAGGTATAAAGAATCTTAAAAGAAGATTGATGGAGAACTTCGAGATGAAGGACCTAGGAGCAGATAGCAAGATATTGTGAATGGAGATAATAAGGAACATAAAGAAAGGAATCCTAAAACTATCTCAGACTAAGTATTTATCTCAGATTTTGAAGACATTTAGAATTTTTAAGTGTAAACCAGTGATAACTCCTACTGGCTCTCAATTTAAACTAACGAGTCTAACAGATTTAGAACTAGAAGAGGAGAAGAAACTAATGGATCAGATACCCTATGCCAGTGCAGTATGTAGTATCATGTATGCCATGGTTGGGTCTAGGGCAGACCTTGCATACGTAGTGGGTATGGTTAGTAGGTTTATGAGTAAACCTGGTAGACTTTAATGGCAAGCAGTGAAGTGGGTAATGAGATACTTAAATGGAGTTCTAGATTTAAATTTAACATTTACAAAATCAAAATTTTTTTAACATTTTTGGTTTTGTAGATGCAGACTTTCCAGCTGATCTAGACAAAAGAAGATCATTTACAGGTTTTACATTTCAAATAAGAGGTAATACAATTTCAAGGAGGTCATGGTTACAAAGTATAACAAGTCAGTCAACTACAAAATCAGAGTATGTAGCATTGACAAAGGATGTTAAAGAAGTTATATGGCTTAAAGGTATTTGTGGTGAGTTAAATATTAATCATTCAATTGTTAAAGTGTTTTGTGATTCATAGAGTGCTATTTGTTTAGCAAAGAATGGTGTATTTCATGAAAGAAGTAAACATATTTAAACTAAGTATCACTTTATATGAGATATAATTTCAAGGGGGTAATATTTTATTTGAAAAGATTCATACATCAGAGAATTCAACATACTTACTCACAAAAGCCTTACTTGGACCCCGATTTGAAGCTGGGTTGAAGCAGCTCAGAATCTGCTAAGTCTTCTCATGACCTCGCCCATGTAAGTTGTTCCTTGAAAGGTAAAATCAAAGAAAAACATTAGTTAGTCTGTTTTTATCTATCAAGTTCAAAAGTTTATTCAGTTAATAGTTAAACTCAGAAGATTATTAACTGTCTAACTCTGGCAGTTTGTGCTTGATGTTTTCAGGGTTCCTTGAAGGCCAAAAGACCAAAAAACGGAGAGATTAGAGCCTTATCAGAAGAAGTTGAAGAGTGTTCTAGTCAAGGAGGAGTACTTACCGAAGAAAAAGAAAGAAATCAACTTATAAGAACTCCATGTAAAGACTTTTCCAGGAGATTGAAGAAAGAGATCAAAAATCGCATAAGGCAGAGCTCAAGCGGCGTAGTCTAGAGTGTTCGAAAATTGACCAGAAGTCAAAGGAGGAGATTTGTTAACCTAGTTGTCTATTGGGCTACTTTTTCATGGGCCTAATCTTGAGCTAATGGGCTTATGAAGTTCTCATGGAGTAAGCTAGAGTTTGGGCTTGGGTATTTCGCGAATGTAGGGCCCATTACGAGCTGATCTTGATTCTTATAAGAAACATAGACTTATTCTTCTTCAAGTAGACTTGATCAATCTACTAGGAGATTCACATGCAAAACACATAGAGAAAGAGTCAATATCCTGTACTTGAGAGATTGGTTGTTGTAGCCATTTTCATAAGGCAAACGAGAGATTATTGTTTCTTCTCTTTTTTGTGTGAGAAACATAGTTGAATTCGTGAGCTTCAGCTATTGTAAGGATTCGATTAAGGTTTGTTTTGTATCTTTTGATATCTAGTAAAAGAAGTTGAGGAGGTGCCATCCCTCCTCCCGAGACGTACGATTAGGATGGAATTCGGTGATCAAGTTAATTATGTCAAGATTAAAAGTTCACACTTAAAAATAAAAAGTGTTATTTGTGTTGTCGTTTCATAGTTTCTATTTCACTAAACGAAAAATATATAATATTCTTTTCAAGCTTGCATTTAGTTTAAGCATATGCAGTACTATTCATTTTGCATATTAAGCAGTTTAGTGTTTCGGTTCACATAAGCGTTTGTGTTTTGTTTCTTGTTCTTTGAAATTCCAATCCTTTGTGTACAATCTCTTCAATCCTACACATAGATTAGACGAATTTTATTGATGAATATATGCATATTGAATGTGGTTGGTGGAAGTCACACATAATCATGCAATATGCTTAAGAAAAAAGGCGTGTGGAGGTAATGGATGGTTAATGGTTTGTGGAAGAGTGTGGGTCTCTCACGTCTCCCAAGTCGCAGCCCACTTGGAATTTTTATACAATTTTGAATTTTAAGAAACACAAGTCAGCATTGTACGACTCTTCCCACCTTCTATTACATTTTATTCTTTTTTTTTTTCGTCATGAAAGTGAAATTCATGTGGGTGTTTGTGTTTTTCTATAATATAATTAAACCTGCAAAGAATGTAACTTTCATATGTACTTTGCTTCTTGTTACCAATTGAAACCAGATTGTCAAACGGAAAAACTTACAACGCGAAGAACTAAAATAGGATTAGGATTCTAGGTATATATATTTTAGAGTATTTTAATAAATATTATATTTTGGAACATTCTCAAAAATACCACAAAATTACGGTTATTTAAGAAATACTACACACTTCCAAAAGTTCCAAAACTATTATAATTTTTCCTAAAAATACCATAAAAGTGTCTTTGTTAGAATTTAGGGTTTAGTTTTAAAGTGTTGCGTATGGATGTGGAGGTTTAAGGTTTAAATTTGAAAATTTAAAGTTATTTTAAATTGTGGTATTTTTAGAAAAAACCAATTTAATGATATTTTTGAAACTTTTGAGAGTGTAATATTTTTGAAATTTGAACATCTTTTAGTGATATTTTTGAAAAATAGAAGAATTCTTTGAAATACCGCTATTTTAATTTATGATGTATATATGGTATTTTGAAACAATTTTTTTGAACAAAAATTGATATTTTTTAAGAATCTCCATGACAGAAATCTATCAAAATCTATAATTATTTGTTGTTAGATTCCATTATTACCATATATACCCTATCATTTTGATATAAAACAATGAACACATTTAAATTCAGATACATGCATAAATCGACACATGTTTATAAATTTTCGTAATAATTACCCTTTTTTAATACCATTTATTGTACAATCATACTTGTTATTGTTGAGAGAGTATTAGATTCTAGTTTGTACAAAATTCGATTTATATTGGGGAACCTAGTTTAGTATATATTATATCCCAATATATAATTGGAGTCAAAGAGGTAACTTGTAGGAAAAAACAGAACAAAATATTTGAAGAAATCCAATGCCCACTAGCAAGCCGTACAACAAATCCAAACGGACATTTTCTCTCTTTGAATCGGGAAAAGTATTCTTTATACTTCCTTGTGGCATACGGGACATTTAAACAATCCTTAAAAAAATATTAAAAGTTGTAAAAAAAAAGTTGATTATTAATTTGACTCAATCGCTAATTATATGATTGGGATTGCTTGCAAGAAATCGCAACCATACCACTAATATCTAATATGCATGAACTAGTAAGAAAAGCAAATACAATTCTTTTATGTCGATGTACCCTTTGGTCTTCATATTCATAATTGGCCTATATTTCTAATATAAACTTAAATAATATTTTTATGAATTGAGGATCATATAATATATATATTGAAATATTTTGAAGGCTCATTTGTTTTATAGCATATTTAAAATATATATTAATAATCAGAAATATAAATATATACACATAAAACATTGTTTATGACTAAAACATAATTAAATCTAATTTGGACCAAGTTGTTAAGTTAATTCGAAACCTAACTAAATTACTTGATTTTAAGTGGTCTTGATTTTTTATAACCAGTTAAGACGCAACACCTAAAAAAAATGAATCAAGTTGTAGTTTAGTTTTAACCTCCAAATAATAACATGCTATATTAATTTTCAATGGTCTTGAAAATTTTATAACTAATTAAGGCCCAAAACCCAAAATATTAAAAATAAATGAAGTTGTATTTCAGTTTTTCATCCAAATGATCAAAACTATATTAAATTTACCATATTAATGTATATATATATATATTTTTATATAATTAGGAAAAATTTGTAGCTGAAGTTTTAATTTTTCCCCAAAATGAATACAACTATTGAATATTCCATCCGTTTCGAATTACTTATCGATTTAGAGTTTTGCACACAGATTAAAAAATCTCTGTTTTTCAATAAAAACACCATTAAATATTCTAAATCAACCAATAGAAAAAAATCCTACAATTATTCTATTGGTCAAAAAAATCAAATTCATTTAATTTCTGCAATGAAAACCTAAAACGACACATATTTTGAAACGAAAATTTTTCTTCAAAACGACAACTAAACGAAAATTATTCACTTATCAGATTTTTTAATAGACATAAAGCATACCACTAGGCAAGAAAAATAATTTAACAAATTCACATTATATAAAATATTATAGAGTTGCGGTAACTATGTTAGTTAGAAAAAAGAACATTCTATGTAAGTGAACGAGTTCTGTTTCACTATCATCTGTTACTGTTGTCTCCATCGAGTTACTGTGCCTTACGAAACTGAATTGAAAGTTAGGTAGCGGTCTGATGAATGTTCGACCTTGTGAGACACTAAACCTAACAAAGAAATATTCTACCATTAAATATTCGAATTAATTTATGAAACAACAATTCGTTCAAGTAACTCGAATTTCATCAGTAGGCCACTTCTATATATCTTAAAAAATTCCCCATTTTCTTTGTCTTCATTTATATATTTTTCTTCTGTCTTCTAATAATTTTTTATTCTTCTTCATTTTCCTTTTGTTGTTTGTGGTCTTCATTTCAAGGCCAGCTCATATAAGGGGATGGGGAGTGCGACCATCCCGGGGTCCCGACCCGTGTTCTATTGATTTAGGAGTTCATTTTTTTATAAATTTCTGAAAATTAGATATATAATTTTTCATATATATATATATATATATATTAAGGTTTTTGAATAAATTTTACAGTTAAAATTTAATACAAATTTTTTTTAGTAGGATTACTTAATTTTTTTTATATATAAATTAAAAAAATAAAAAGCCAAAAATTATATTTCGCTCAGAAACTCGTAATATTTTTGAGACGGGTTCCGCTTCGTTTTCGTTTGATATAACGTTGCCAACTTAGTCTTTCTACAGCCAGATGGTTCGTGGAGTAAAAATCCACTTGGTGGCTTACTTTTTTCTTGAACGATTCAAGATTTACTATGAAAATGAAAGATTTACTTCTCTCTTATTATATAACATTAGAATAAGGTTGAAAATTGGAACAAACCTCTTCGAATATATTATCCTCACGGAATTCGGTTCTTATTACAGATTCTCTTAAGCTTTTACGCTTCGTTTTGCTTATAAAATAAGTTATATCTGTTTTATCGAAAAAAGAAGAAAAGTTATATCTTTCCATTTACTTTTTTTATTTGAATCGATTCTTGTAGTCCTTTCATGTTAGCATCCTATGACGGTAGAGATTGTATCTACATATTCATAAGAAAATACTAATAATCTAACGAAGTAGAAAAATATGTTTGATATTTCTAATATTGTTATAATATACTAGAAATAACTTTAGTATATATTGTAAACTTTAAATACAAAAACAACGAAAATATTATATCCGAAAATTTTTTGGATCTAATAACTAACAGAGAGGAAGCTAGAGAGAATATTATTAAAGAGAAAAATGTTGCGAGTGAATTACAACGTTCGTTTACGAACGTATATATAGAAAAATTATTAGGAGTTACTGTGCGTGCATAGTGACGATAAGGTCCACATGTTTATATATAAAACGTCACTGCTGCTCAGGTACATATATATTTATAACACTCCCCTTTGGACACCAGTGTCACTATCATCTCTTGCATTACGTCTTTGTTGCCTCGTTAAAAATCTTCTTAAGAAAACCTTTTTGGGAAAAACCAGAGTAAGGTAAAAGAGTACAACTGCGTAAGCTCCCCCTCGAACAAACATGTCATCGTCTCAAAGGTCTTGTTGATGACACATTCCGATATTAAAAACATGTTTCCTGAACGTTGAAGTTGGTAAAGACTCTGTAAAGAGATCTGCATCGTTTTGGGAAGGTTGAACGTATCTTACTTCAATCTCTTTATTCTTCTCGAGCTCTTGAGTATATGAAAAAACGTTGGATGGATATGTTTAGTTCTATCACTACTGATATATCCTTCTTTGGTTTAAGCAACACATTATGCGTTATCTTCATACAAAATTGTTGGTTCCTCATTGCTATTGATTCCGTTGGTCATTCTAATGTGTCGACTGCTCGATCTGAGCCATGCACATTCTTTTCTTGCTTCATGAAGAGCAATGATTTCAGCATGATTCGAAGAAGTAGCCACAAGTGTTTGTTTCTAAGAACGCCAAGAAATAGTTGTGCCTCCGATTGTAAAAACGTATCCAGTTTGAGATCGAGCTTTATGTGGATCTATTAAATATTCTGCATCTGCGTAACCAACCGTTTCACCTTTAGAATCTCTAGGACAAAACAATCCTAAATCAATACTTCCCTGTAGGTAGCGAAAGATATGTTTAATTCCAT
>OVBE01010806.1:272-14672 GCA_900406425.1 Iberis pinnata
GAATCTGAATTATTCTTGCTTATGGTGTTCATATACTCTGAGAATTAGGTACCTTGCTCTTCAGTGTTCTGTAAAACCGACAAGTTCTTTCAGTACGGTCCGAGTCCTTTCTCTCTCTCCCTTCAGAAAAATATAAAAACCGGTAGAAAAAGTGTTGAAAGCGTGACCTAGAAGTCCATAATCATTGTCGGGCTGCTAAACAAAAAGTATTAAGAAAAGAAAAACGCAGAAAAGTGCAAAATTAAAAAGAAAAGAAAATAAAAACGAAGAAAAGTGCGAAAAAGAAAGAAAAATAAGTGAGAAAGGGGGAAAAAGGATCAGGACCAGAAGTCGGTTGATGCTCTGTTTGGTATGGGCATTTTGATAGAAGAGGTAATAGAGTAATTTGATTGATATACCATATGTGATAATGCATGTAACTGAACTTAATTGAATATTAAAGAGTTGGTTGATATGATTTGATACTATATTGATTTGGGATTTAGAGTAAGAAACATGTTGTTAGTTTAGTGGTGGTAAACAATAAAATCAAGGTGATTGTTTAAGATTAGTGTCTTTTGGATTTGAAACTATGCTTATGGTTTTTGAGATTTTTTGAGTTTCAGTGTGGTCCATTTTAAACCTCTTCTCCATATTGAATCTTGCTTTACTTGAGGAAAAGCAAAGAGCTAAGTCTGGGGGAGTTGATATTACTCGGTTTTAATGCTTTCTAGTGAGCATTTATGTTTGCTATTAAGCGTTATCCGAGTATTTTCCTTGCAATTTGATATCTTTTACAAGTTTTCTAGGTGTTTGGGTCATTTTGGAACAAAAATACAGATTTCTGCACGAAACATATGCAAATTGATATATGCAGATGCAGAGTCCAGCAAAAGGGTCAGAAGTTTAGCAATGTTTGAAGATATTTCCACCGATGGATGAAGCTTAACTTCTGACACAAAATAGCCACGTGAGTTAGATTTCATATGGAAGTGGTTTGAAGTCGATCCATCGGTGCAATCAAAAGTTATGGCTATTTTACTGAAGACTGGTCAAGCTGACTCGCAAAAGAAGATCGCGCAGGAATATCCTGGAGTGCAAGATCAGGCATTTTCTCCTGGATACCCGAGAACAAGTAGAAAATTTCCAAAATTTGCAATCAAGTCTTCAAGTTTACCTCAGTTTTCCTATTTCAGTTATTTTACTTTTTTAGCCTATAAATACAATATGTTTTAGGTTTTTAAAACTAAGCTTTATTTTATTTATGAGAGAATTACTGAGGAGAAGAGATTCTGAAACTCTGTATTTGGGAGAAGATTTCTGAACCTCTTTATATATCTATATTTAATTTAAANAATAATTTGAGCATAGAGTTTAATATTCCGAGCGGGGATTAAACCATCTCGGTCTTTCATGTTGAGAACTATTATCAAAGAAAAATCCCTGCATGATAAATTGACTTTCAATCCTAATTACATGTGGTTTCCCTGATGTTTGAGCCTTTTATTTTATAAGTTTTAAACCGTTTTAATTTTAATTTACTGTTTTTAATAATCATCAATCTTATTATTCTTGCTTTAGCCAGATTTAAATTGAAACTGAATCGTGTACTATTTTGGTATCTGTGGATTCAATTCTCTATCTTTGCTACATTGAACTGTTCTCTACAGTAATAGACTAGGATTAAATTCTAGACCTATCACCATGGGAGTTCCGAGAGTAAAAACAAGAGGCAGAGAATGATTCTACGGTGTAGAGTGACGATAATTCCGAGAGCTAATGACACCGGATCCACAAGAAAGATACATATACAGAGAAGAAAAAAGTAACAAATAGAAAATAAAACACGAACATAAGTAACTATAACACAAAGAAAGGGTAAGAAGCAGTGACGCCGACGAGCTCTGACGCCGCCAGCGTCGGAAAACGTGGCCTCCGAAGGTGTCTCTATTTCTGAGTCTGAGATCGTTTCGTGAACGGCTAGGGCTTTTATTTTAATGATGTCTTTTAATTATCATCCCTTCATTTTCATACTTTCATTGTGCAACAAGAGATGATATAACAACTACAGACTCACTGCAACTCTTGATTACAGATCAATTCAGATTGCTACAACTTGTTTTGTAGAGAGTAATAAATAGTATTAATTGTTTCATTTTTAAAAGCGTAGTCTATGTTATTTTGTAAAGTATTTGCGTCAGATCATACGAAAAATGAGATATTATTTTCTTAAGTTTTGATATGGCGATACCATAGGTGATAGGTTATAGTTGTATTTTTGAAAAAAAAAAATTTTGACAATAACATCTTGTGTTATCTTTATTTTTGTTCTATAGAAATATATTTTGAGATATATTTTTTATCTATCTCAATTTTTTTTTAAATAACGATTGATTTAAAATCATATGATGTTGCCGAAGGAAAATTAGATCCAACCTCTAGATTAGTTGGATTTTTCTCTAGAACTCTTCTGATATAGTATTGGTTCTACAAGTTCTATAATCAGAGAAAGAATATGTAGGACAAAAGAGGCTGATTTTTAATGAGGGTGAATCTCAAAAGGATCCAAATCTCAATTGTAATATCCCATCAGTCCTGTTCGGTTATTCTAGTAATACTCTTTTGTTCAAAATTTCATGGAGGTTGAATAATATTTATTTTTTATTAATCGGGAATAATAATTTTGGTCTATTTTAATTGTTTAGATGTGTAAGTAGATGTGAGAATATCTTTACCATATACTCCTAATATTTTTTTCGTCTATAAAGACAAGTAATAGCTACCTCATAGAAAACATAAGCAATTAGAGTTGATAAAAACTTAGTAAGTATAACTAATATTAAAATTGTCTATGAACAAAATAATTATTAAAGTCAAATAATTCACATTACCTCACGTCATATATACCACATTGATAACAAACTAGAAAAAGAATATGATAATTACCCTCACAAATTATTATCAACTAACTTCTCACCATTTTAGCTCTATTTCACCACCTATATTCAAACCTTTAACCAAACCACAAGTTTCCAACAAATAAAATTTTAAAATCAATTTTGAATATGTTAGACAGTCTAGATAAATGTAAAAGTATTTATAACATAAATGAAAATAGACAAATAGCCAAGGAAGTAGACCGGGAAATTAATCCCATCAAAAGAAAACTACAACTATCCAAAAAACTCATTGTACCCTAAGACATTCTTTGCTTGTTATTCTATTTAAGGAACATTATACATTCCTTTATGCAAACTGTTACACCTGCGACAATCTTTATAAATGAAATGTAGATGGAAGATCAGTATACAAAGTAATGAATCTATTTTAAGAAAAATGAATTGTTGTTCCAGCATATAAAGCAAAAGTAGCTACATATAAATTGGCATTTATATTTGTAATATTAAGATTTAATGGTGCACTAAAATATTTTATGGGATAATGCAAAGATCTAATCTCTTATTAAGTATGCACTTATAGGAAACCCATCAGGAAAAATCATATGAACAAATTTTAAATATCCAAATTTAGGTGATTTTAAATGGTATAAAGATATATTTATGACAAATGTTTTTCAAAGAAACAATTGTAATCAATATTCTGAAAATAAATGTTCGTTGCAAGGTTACCCCCTTCTTTCGTGAAAGATTAATCAACAAATTAAAATAATTGTATGGGTGATAACCATCGATTATTCGCCTTAAATAAAAGGAAGACTTACCGGTATACCAAGAACACAAAGATAGAAAACAAACTAGTAAATTTAGGTTCAAAGAAACAATAGTCATAATCTTACTCCTCCATTTAGAAAATGAAGAAAACCTTGTAAACAGATGTCCACGTAAATTTTCCAACTCTTATTATACAAAAAAAACCTTAGAAAAATCTATGCATAATAGAAAAATTAATTTGTATGAATTGGAAAAGATAAGGATAAAAATAAACTGTTTGTAAAATGAAGAAAAAAAATTAATGATATATTTCAAAATCAACATGATAATAGAGAAGAATTAGAAACACCGCTTCTTTCATAAAGAGAAAAATTTGAAAGAGGGACTTCTAGAAGCTAAGGAAGAAGTATGAGTCCATCCTTTGTCCTAGCAGTCACTAAAGCATGCTCCAACCTCTGTCCCTATGCTCAGACAAGTTTAAATTAGTTTGAAACCAAGAATTAATTTAAATTGTTGCATTCTCACTTTAAATAAGTTGCTTCATTTGTGTAATCTCTAAGAAAGAGTGAAGTCTCTTCTTCAATATTCTCTCTCACTTTCTCCATACTCTCTCCCGGCTTCTTTATATTCTAATCAATCTCTCATTCTTCTTTTACTTCTATTCTGGTTATCTAAGCTCACATATATTCTCTTAATTCTTGTTCTAAACTCATCGATTGATGTAGGAAAACGACGGATGATAGAAAATTTTCTCTTTTAAAGATATGACATAAATGTCGTAGTTGTACAACAATCACATCTCTTAAGTTTTTTGCATATATTTTGGGAAGTTAAATTAAACAACAAACATTTAAGACAAATGACCAAAACCATATAATTTTTTTTATTAATGCATTTTTTAAATCCCCAGCGTGCCTTTATATTACGTTGTGACGAAAAACGTATTTACAAGAATGACATTGGCCATGTAGGAATTCGTTGGAGTGTATTAATGAACGTAGTCTTGAAGCGATACTTACTACGCTACAGATGAGTTATGGTTACGTTGCAGCTGAGTTATGGTTACGTTGCAGCTGAGTTACACAACGCGGCTAACTGATGAGAAATTGGTTGATTTAAGGAAATAAGTCAGGCGCACATGATGGCTTACTTACATATATTTAGCTGATTTATGTGGTAACAACTGATAAGTCAGCCGCACATGATTACTTATACAAATCTGGCTGATTTATGTGATAACGGCTGACTTACAAAAACCAGTTACAGCTAACTTATACATCGGCGGGTTGGGTTGTCTAAAATTCGACTGAGTTGTAGTTATGAAATGGTTGTGTTATGTTTCGCCAGCTGATTTAATGATCATCGGCTGACTAAGTTACTAAATTCTCGGCTGACTTATATGATGTTCTGACGGCTGAGTTATTTATACTCAGCCGTAAATAGCTGGATTAACAGTAGACTCAGCCTAATAACGGCTGATATATTTGCGAAATATTAATTACTAGAATATCATTCACTTAACGGCTGATTTTAGTTGACGATATGGCTGATTTTCCAGCCTAGTTACGAATGATTAATCAGCAGAAGATTAATTACTATATTAGTATTCACCTTGCGACTAACTTACATTGTATTTGATTGTAGATTGTTTTAAACTGAGTTATGTGTTTGTATGGCAGCTGGCTTACCGATTTTCCATGTCAACATCCATGCCATCAGTTCTCAATTTTCATGTCATAAAAATAGTTACAACTTACCGGTTATTCTTCAGTAATCATCTTCTCCATATATCTTCTTCATCTTATTCTTCATAATTCTCTGAGATCTTATGGGTCAGGTTCTTATTGTTTCCAGTAATTGGGTTAAGAAAATGTGATATGTATTCGACACCGACAATAGAGGATGTAGAGTTCTGCATATGGATGGGGAAACAACATGCGACGAACTCGAAAAGTTGTTATTCAATGACTACTGATTGAATGAGTCAAGGCCTCAGATTCAGCTGAGCTATATGTTCTCGAATAAAGCTTTGAAAACAATGGCGCATGATACTCCACCAGTTGATGTCTCTAATACACGATAGTTTCAAGGTTTTCTAAGCCTAAGGAAAATAGAACATTTACGTCTTTGTGTGGAGATTACAAAGAAAAAATATGGCGAATGATAATGACTAGTATAATAAAGTGGAAGGATAAAAAGAGAAAGTATGCGGAGAAGATGAGGTTGTCGAAGAAGATGATGAATTTGAAAGCCAATTTGATATGTTCGAAGACTCGGATGGTGCGTCGTCTGAAGATGATAACTTCGACTCATACAGTGAATCTCCAACATAAGAAAAATATTCACCGATGCTACCTCCAAAAAAGAGATCACATAACTGGTCGATTAACAGATCTAATGGGAATCCAGAGGTTTTAAGGTCGGAGATGTTTTCACTAGACCTTGCGGTACGGTAACGATACGAGAGTAAATTCAATTTGGAGAGACGACTATAAATTTTTACATTGAGGGATCGATTTGATTTTGATGTAGTCGTATCCAAGACGGATACACTGGTTATTGAGTTTTGGGTTGATGAATGTCACTGGAGAGTTTGTACTTCTACACAAAGGGATTCTACGGCATTTTACGTTCGCAATTACGATTTGGACCATACATGTTCTGTAACTGAGCATTCTAATCGATATCGAAAAGCAACACCAGATATTTTAGAACAGTTGTACATGGACTTTCTCGGCGACGTTGGTCCGTCCGTTTGACCTTCGAGTGTTGGAATAGCTATCAATAATTTGTTTGGTATAAAGGTCATTATCTTGTTTCGGCCGAAGTATTTAAATGATTGGGCTGAGTTATATTAACGATAGGTTGAGTTATATATATTACGACTTACTTAATATTAACAATACAACTAACTTATTAAAGTTTGTGATAAGGCTAAGTTATTCTTTCATTTTGGTTGACTTAATTATTTGATGCGGCTAACTTATTCGAAGGTCATGTGGACATATGGATTATTGCAAATCATATAGGACACTGAAATATGCAAGAGAAATCGATGAGGGAACACCTGAGATTAGGTTTGATAACTTGCCTTCTTACTTATACATGATAAGAAGGGAAATTTGGGTACAACTACTCGTCTTCAAATAGATGAGTTTGGAAGATTCATGTATGAGTTTCTTTCGTTTGGTGCGAACATAGCTGGGGTTCGTTTCATGCGCAAAGTTGTGACTGGCGACAATACATTTCTTAATGGTAAATACAAAGGGACGATTCTCACATCACTAGCTTAGGATGATAATTTTCAGATTTCTTAATAGCTTTCGATGTGGTTGACACTAAAATGATGATTCGTGGCACTGTTTTTACGAAATAAAAAAATTTTGATTTCTGACGAGGAGGGTCTTGCAGTAATCTCAATGAGGCATAACTCGATAGGAAAAGCAATTGGGAAGGTGTATCCATTGAATTCTTGGGAAATTTGCACTTACCATTTATATAAGAACATTTATGGACGGTACAAAGGAAAAGATGTTTTTTTCTGGTGAAAAAAGCAGAAAGATGTTTTAGGAAGCCTGACTTTAATGAGATTTTCAAGGAGATTGAAGCGATTAATCTTGAACTTCATGGCTACCTCCAAAGAGCTGATGTCCACCAATGGGTGCGTGTCCATTTCCAGGGTAAAATGTACAATATGATGACTACGAACAAATTATGATCAATAATCAGAGCACTGTGAAATGCTAGAGGTCATAATATTGTTCGACTATTAGAATCGATACGGGTTATGATGACAGATGGTTTGCTGGATAGAGAAAGGATGCTATATTGCAGCTAACCACGCTTACGCGTGGTGTCAAGAAACTACTACATGTAACTCAATCGTCACAATTAATAAGTCACCCATCACAGTTCATAAGTCTATCCTATCAAATCATATTTAAGCCGTAATGCTTTTTTATTCTATATTGATAAGTTATAATAGGGTCGTATTGATGTCGTTAAACTGTTTATGGTAAAATTGATTGATTCTCATCACACTAAAGTTAAATATGCGCACTATTTGCATGTTGGTAACTTGGAAGGGAGAAAGTGCACATGCCAGCGTTTCCAACATGAGAAATTTAAATGTGCGCATGCAGTCACAGTTTCCGAGTATAGGAATGTTTATTGTATATCCATGTTAAGTCTTTACTATAACAATGCTTATTTCGTTAATGCATGCGTTCGAGTTATTTATTACTTAGGTGTTTTTGAGTGAATCATGGATTGTTGTATTAGTCGTAATGTGTCGAATACATTTGCGACAGAAGAGAATGGCGAAATTTTCTAAGTAAAGATGTGTTTTTCTTATTGCCAAAAAATTTCAGAAATATCGAGTACATGAATGCAAATACTTTGACATATGGGAATATACGAGTATATGTATACGTACTCACTCCTCCCATTTTTATATGTATATGTACTCACTCCTCCCATTTTTTTATATGTATACGTACCCACTCCTCCCATTTTTTTATATGTATACGTACCCACTCCTCTCTTTTTTAGAGAGGGTGACAACTGCACTTTTCTTGAAAAAAGTTGCTACATACCTTTTCTGGAGATCAAGCCGCCTCGTAGTTCAGTTTTTTTTGTTGTGAGCTAAACTAATCGCTTGGCAATGCTGCATCATCCGTTTTGGCTGCGATGGCTACGGTTAGATCGATGACTTTCTTGGGCATTGTCTGTGCCGTTTGGTTCGAGATGTTGGGCTCGGAGGCGTGCTTGTCTTCTTCAGATTGAGCCATTTCTTGAGTCGACGAATCTGGTTTGCCTTTTTCTGAAGCATTATCAGCTTTTCCGAAACGATTTTGGTTGGTGGTTGAGTGACCTTTGCTCGTTTGGGTCCGATTGCTGGTGTCGTTGTGACCCGTCTAAGTTTGTGACCGGCTAGGAAGCAGATTCTGGCTTTTTTCTAACATCCTCAAATCATGGAGATTCCATGGGGCATCGGTAATTTGATGCCTAAGTGATAAGTCGATAGGACTACTTTCATATATTTTATCCAGGACATCCTGACGATCGCGTTATAGGTGGCAGGATGGTTTACTACCACAAATTCTATAACTTTTGTGACTCCTTTGGCCACGACTGGAAGTTGAAACGAGTCGAGAGTCGTGGTCGTAGTGCGGAGAAACCAGTGAGTGGCTTTGGCATGGGCGTGACTTCGGAGAACCTGAATCCCAATCTGTTTAAAGTGTCACGGAAGATTACGTTCACGGTACTTCCAGTATCGATGAGGATTTTCCTGACCCTAAGTTCTCTTATTACGAGGTCAATTATGAGAGGATCGTAGTGAGGTGTATCGATTTAGACAGCTTCGCTTTCTTCAAAAATAATCGCGTTGTTCGTCGAATCAGAAGATGTAAAAAGGAGTTGATCGGGCTAGTTGGCGCTCGATTCAGACTTGCAACGATAAGCTTTGATTGCGTAGATGCCATCTTGACAGTATTATGATCCTCCGATTATCAAGTTTACTCAATGGTGATTGACGTCGCTGGTCTTATCCTCGAGCTCTCTTCCGTGCTTCCCTTCTATTCAGGGTCCTTCAGGTGCATTATTGCTCAGCGGCACCTGGTCAAGCCTAGGTGGCCGATTAACTTCTCTGAGGACATCGTTTATGTTGGATATATCCGATACCTCTCCTGCAAGTAGTTTTGCTGTTAGTATTGCTCCAAGGACTTTGCAGTTTGCTGTGGAGTGACCCTTCGTTTGGTGGAATTCAAAAAAGGTATTTTCTTCGTAAGAGGTGTTCCAGGTTTAGGTATTACCTGATGTTTTTCCTCGTTTGGACAACAGGTGGATTGCTTAGTTATGGGCTCCCTCAAGGTGATCTTCTCCCTCGTGATAGACATCTTTGTCGTTACGAGGGTTTTTCTTTTTCAATTTTTGTTCTGAGGGAGCTTCTTTTGCTAATGACTTTGCTGACTTATGTTTCAGAGAAAAGATTTTCATTTCCTCTTCGTTGGTGATGAAGTCTTTGGCTTTGTGAAGAGCGTCTTGAATTGACTACGGTTTTTCGAGGCCAATCCACTTTTGAATTTTGATTTGTACCAGAGAGTTTTTTGGAGTGCGTCTACGGCTACTTTATCGCTTATTCCCACGACTCTTGATATAACGACTTTGATTTGTTTGATGAAATCTTGGAGGGGCTCGTCCTCTCTTTGAGCCATGCCTCATAGATCAACATCTGAAGTCTCCATGTCCATAAACATGGAGTACTGTTTGAGGAATTATGCGGAAATTTTTTGAAAGTTTCCGATGGAGTTGTGTTTAGTCGGAAAAACCATTCGAGAACCGCTCCCTGGAGGTGTTCGATGAAGAGGAGATGGAATCCAGCGTCTTTTACACCCTCTTTAATTTTGGACCTTACCATCGCGACTAGAACGGTTTGTAGATGGGATTTTTCATTGGTGGTTCCGTCGTACGTATGGATCTTGATTTTACCATGATCGAAGATTCGAGCCTTAGTTATTCGTGTCGTGAACGGCATATTACGGGCCTTCTCGAGGATTCGATCAATCTCCAATGTTGCGCTCGTGGCATGTTGAATTTGATATCGCCTGGACTTCCAAAGTGGTTTTCACGATGTTGTTGCAGAGATTGTGAATTTCATCATAGTCATCATCATTGGAATTTGTAACTTAGTATTGTTTATCGCAAATGTTTCGAGCTTTTTTCGGCCAATTCTTCTTGTTCTACCTGGAACAGATTCTCTTCTTTTTATGTCATGGGTTTATTGAACTGATGATCTTTCCGGGCTGAGTGTCTGCTTCTCCTCCTTGGGTGTATGTCTGCATCCTCATTCGAAGAATCGGATTGTTCGCTGGACTCCAAGTTAATTCACTCGGCCTTGTTCTCTTATGTTTCCTTGTTTAGAGGCGGAAGGTTGTTGGTGGTTTTGTACATTGCATCAGAAGTTTTCTCTTCGGGATTTTTTCCCGACAGCTCCTTTTGCACGTGTCCTGTCAAGCGGAGTCGCAAAATCAAAACTTTTTATGTGGAGCTTGTCAGCTTGTCTTGTTCTTCCGATTTCTTCTCGAGAGTCGAGAACATATTTTTAATCTCCTCGAACGCTGCAGTGTTTTTGCATCAAAGTTGACTTCAATGACGTTGATAGACTTAGAATTTAAATCCTAAAACTATACTGCAGAGAATAGATCAATGTAGCATAGATAGGATCGAATCTCATAGAGATCAAATAGCACGACTTTCAGTTTTATTTCGAATCAAGCTAAGACAGATAAAATAGATGGTTGTAACTGAATAAAATCAATAATTAAAATAAACAGTTGTAAGCAGAAAACTAAAGGCGTGAGACAATAGGGAATTCCATAGGCTGTGAGGTTTAAAAGTTAGGTTATCATGCAAGGATTTTCATTTTGAAAATAGTTCTCAACTCAAGAGACAAAAGCTAGATTAAACTTCTCCCGAACTATTAATCCCTATGTTCAAATTACTAAAGACAAACTCTCGTCGTATTTAGATAATTCAATAAAGCATTAAGATGAGATTTGATAAATTCATAAACATCTAGACAACAATTCAAAGACATCTACTCATCTAGATTAGGTCAGATCTCTAAACCAAATCCTTTTGTATCAATTAATACAAATTTAATGAACTAGTTAGCTACTCTAATTCAAGCATTAAGATTAAATCTAGACTAAGAACCTAACAATTTCAGTCTCTTTATGATATACCCTAACAATCAAACATGGTTTCCTTGGAAAACCCTAAAATCTAACTATGGAACTACCCAGACATTGACAAGCAAACACAAATCAATATTAAAGAAGAACACAAAATCATAATCACAAAATACATATAAAACAAGGGTTCAGGATAATTTCTCCCAAATATAGGGTTCTGAATCTTCGTCTCCCTCAAGAAAAACTTAAAATAGAATAATGTGTAAAAATAAAAGTAAAAAAAGGTTTATCTAAAAATAAATTCTAATTTCCTTTTTAAAGGGAAAAACGAAATATGGAGAAAAAGAAATCTTATGAGGACTTTCCGTGCAAAAATTGGGCAAAATATAATTTTCATGAAAAAATTGTGCAAAACGGATTTTTGTATCTATCTATCCAAAACCAGATCAATCGATCTGTTGTTTCAGAGTTTTCCAGGGACTTTGGATCGATCGGTCCAGCCTAGGATATATCGGTATGTTCATCACGACTTTCTTCTGCGAGCCAGCTTGACCAGTCTTCAATAAAATCACCATAACTCTTGATTACACCAATGGATTGACCTCAAACCACTTCTATATGAAAGCTAACTCAGGTGGCTATATTTTTCCAAATTTTCAGCTTCATACATCCATGGGAACATCTTCAAACATTACTAAACTTCTTACCCTTCTGGCGGACTCTGCATCTGCATATGCAATTTGCTTCCAAAACGTCTCAAAACACCTGATTCTTCTCAAAAGCAAACTAAAACATGAAAAGACTCAATAAATGAACTAAAAGACTCTAAAAACACTACTTGATTTGATAAAATACACTAAAGAAAATGGTAAAACCACGTAAAAACTGAGTATATCAAACATTCATTGGCGGAGTATGCATCTACATATGCCAATTTGCTTCCAAAACGTTCCAAAACACCTCAATCTTCTCTAAATCCACGTAAAACATGAAAATACTTGATAAATAACTAAAAGACTCTGAAAACACAACTTCACTCGATAAAAGACTCTAAACAAAATGGTAAAACCACTTTATAACCGAGTATATCAACTCCCCCAGACTTAGATCTTTGCTTGTCCTAAAGTAAAGCAAGACCAAATCTAGTGAAGATGTTTGAAAATGACCAAACGGGAACTCACAAAATCTCAGAAACCTTAAGCATAGAAATCAAAACTCAGAAGACACCAATCTTAAACAACCATTGCGAATGAACTGTTTACCACCACTTAACTAATAACATGCGTCCTACTCTAAATCCCAAATAGATTACATCATCAAGACATATCAACCAGCTCATTAAATTCAATTAATTTGAGATTAATGCATTATCACCTATGGGGTATCGATCAGTGTGCTCAAGTACCTCTTCTATCAAAGCGACCACACCAAACAGAGATCATCAATTGACTTCTGGTCATGATCCCCCCCTGCCCGCCCTTTTTCTTTTCTCTTTTCTTTTTCTTTTTTTCTTTTCTTACTTACTGATTTTATTCTATTCTTCGCATTTTCTACGTTTTCTTTCTTGTCTTTTTCTTCAATTTTAGCATTCAGTTTTATGAGATGAGGAAAAGGACTTCAAGATCGGCTGTTGAATACTTTATCTGTATCATTTTTTTATTCTGAAGGGAGGGATAGAAAGGATTCGGATTATACTGAAAGAGCTTGTCGGTTTTACAGAGAACTGAAGACCAAGGTACCTAGCTTTCAGACTATATCAACATCATAAGCAAGAGAAATTAAGTTTAGGTTAAATCCTATCAAGGTAGAGCTAGCATCATATCATCAACAATCTAAAAGATTCAGAATTTTTCAGAAGCAAATCAATCATCAATGGGGTTCCAATCCTAAGCGCAACAGTTAATCTAAGCCAGAAATCTAAAGAAAAAGATTCTACACTCACACTATGTTAGCAGTCATCATAGATTTTGGTCATAGTACCTTCGACTCTATTAGACTCAACTAAATGAAAAACGAAAAAAATGAAAAATTTCACCAAGATGATAAAACATCCAAAATAAGCATAAATAGTGTTAGTAACCTTACACCCTCCCCCAGACTTACTTCACATTATCCCGGTGTAAAAAATAAATCCAAGAAAATAGTAAGACTTGACTCAAGAAAAAGAAACAGAACAAGAAAAGAAAAACCAACCTGGGTGGGTTGCCTCCCACAAGCGCTTGTTTAAAGTCGTTAGCTTGGCTGTGGAGCACAATATGCTGATCATGAGAATCAAATGGTTGAGCCAGTGCACCTTTAGTCATTCTCTTGTTAGTGCAATATAACATATGCACAAAGAAATACAATGTTGCCCATCGCAAAAAGACATTAATTTCACCAAAGAAGTTAACAACATATGTAGCATAGCATATATCGTGAGTTGGTCCTTGCTTACTAAAGGTTCATGAGTATCAAATGCATTAGATGGAAAAATAAAATCAACTTCAAGTTTAAACGAGTTTAACACAAAGTAGTCAACTTTATCTTCATCAATCATGTAAAACACATCATTCTCACTTCTAAAGTCCATCTCAACCTTATGTTTTTGAAATCACTCAAGATCTTATCTACATCAAGCACATATCCTAGGAAAGACTTTTTATGAAAAAGACTAAACTTATCATGCATTGAAAAATTTAAAATGAGATCACGAATGTCATAACATATTCCATCATAATTCCTAGAAGTGTTTCAAACCTCATAGTATCTAGTCTTTGAGACTCACATATCAAATCATAACATTCATCAACAATCATGGGTGTATGCAAACTACAAATTATATCTTCAATGCTAAGCATGTGAGATAATTCATAATCATGAAATTCATAGTTAAACTCAAATATACCATCTAGTTGGCTTGGTGGAACCCAATATATTACCTATTCAAGTCCTTCAACTAAGTTTACCTCTTCACGTGTGATATCTCTTCCCTCAAGTGCTGCTTAGTGTAAGAGGATGTTTAGTCTAAGAAACTCAACTGTAACTCTCCTTGGGAGTGTTGGATATTATTTTTCAAG